>JAVKPL010003857.1:0-210572 GCA_032173675.1 Gastrolobium villosum
GTTAAATATGGAGTTATCTGAAGTTTATTAAACTTTTGTAGTTTTATAGATGAACCTATTTTTCAGATGAATTTATTAATTTCCTTTAGTTCAGCAATTTTTAAAGCAGGAGTGATCAAATGTTCGGAAGAAAGCATCTGATGAGGTTCGCTGTACTTATATGAAACGGAGCAATGCTTTCATGTTACAATTTTTTTTTATATTCCAAAAATTGTGGATGTTGTTACACTTAATATTTTAGGCTAGTTTGGCTACCATTTAGAGTGCTAAGAAACTTTGAGAGATAGGTTATTATCATCAATATGATGTTGCTTTTGTGTTTGTTTAATATTTTCTATTTAAAGTTTTATTTAATTTTAAAACTACAGGAAGCAAGAGTCATGAAGAGGGTATTTAAAGAAATTAAAAGTGTATTTTCTTCTTTCCATATGAATATTTTCTTTTAATTAGTGTATCATATTTTTTTCTTAAAGTGCATATTCGGTACTTTTTAATTGTTCACGTTATGGCTATTATAATTTTTTTTTCTTACGGTCAATTATCTGAGACCTAGAAAAAAGTCAAAGGAAGAGTGAAAGAATATGCATAGAGCTACACTAGACCAACCAAAACATAAAAAATTCATTGACAAAACATGCAAAACTCTCTAGTCTTTAATAGGTTCCAAGTATTATAAGATATGTTTTCTTTAATTGGTTTTATTAAAAATTTTAAGATCTTGCCAAATAGATTTGTTTGATGGAAATGAATTTTAGATTCAACGAGTCACATCCGAATTGGGTGTCAATAATGACACATAATAAAGATGGACTATAAGCTCAACCATGAATTTTAGATTCAACGTGTCTCGCCCGTATAGTGTGTGGAACACATCATTTATATTCTTATTTAACTTTATTGTAACTCTTGAAGATGTTGCTAAGGAATCTGTTTGGTATATATCTTTGACTTCAATGACACATAGGTACATATTAAACTAAATTATTCAAAGAAGCAAAGATGCCCTTATTAATGTAGCCTTGAAATAATCCACACAGCATCACATATTTTAAATAAAGATTTGCTAGATAACGTGGCTAAATTTTTTGATTGATTATTGGTAAATCTTTCAAGAATATATTAAAGTTTCATATATTTTCATCTAACTAATTTCCATTATTTAAGTAAAACATCTGTATATTGGTACATATTCATTTATTTTTTAGATTATCTTTTGAAAATTAAGATTATCTTTCTCACTCCTCCCAATTTTAGTAACGAGGAAAAATGCAAAAAATCATCCAATATGTATTAAAATACAGTTGTTTCCTTTCAAATTAATTACGTAATGTTATACTCTTTAAAATGAGAAGCATTTTTCCCTTCATGAATATATTGAAATTCCATATATTTTAATCGACAAAAAAAAAATTGCATAGATGTTGTTAGCATGATGGAAGAAGATCAATTAATTTCATCTAACTAATTCAAACTTTTTCACTTCATTAAATATTTGATGAGATTGATTCGGATTCAATGTGAGTGCAAAATATCGTACACTTTCATCCAGCTTTGTGATTGCAACTATGATATTGGATTTCATTCATCAAGTAGTTCTTATGTTGTCAAAGTAGATAACTTAAATGACAACACAAGGCTGGATGACAGTGTTCAAATATTTTACACTAACAGAGCATCAAAATCAAGCTCATGTATAGACCAAGCGAGAACAAAAACTCAAGGGCTTCCCCCTTTATTGTTTATACATTAATAAACTCTAGGTAAAAAATGGAGCTTATTATGCAAGGAGGAAGTAGCTTCAATTTATAAGGAGAGTTCTCATTTCTTATGCTATTACTTACTTGAGGTGGGACTAGTATATGATAAATATATTGAATCCTCATTTGACCTTAGTTTATATATCCTACACATATATGTGTGGAGAATGTTCACCTTTTATGCTTTTATGTTCCCAAAGTCTATTTAATATTTTACAAATTAAATCCTCATTTGACATTATACTACAAGAAAAACAACCTTTACCCACATCCATTTTAACACGGTGAAAAAAATACTGAAAAAAATATAGAAAAAAAAAGAAAGCCCTTATATGTGATTCACCATCATCTTCGTCCTTCTACTAGAGCCGTTGCAACAATCTCTGTTTTTCTCTTTTTGCAAATCATAGGACCTCCATTTTCACTTTCTCTGAAACTTGAACAAGGAAGATAAAAGACACACATGCTAGATAGTTTTTGACATTGATCCATGTAATTCAAGTTTAAGCCTTGTAGATTTTCGTCCCTTGTGGGCTATACATCAGCACTCTAGGTATTTAAGGATTTCTTAGCATCAAATTTATAGTTATTTTTGTTTTCTATTGTGCTAATGGGATCATGACATGTTTTCGAAGGTACCATTTTTTGAGGAGTAATGGATCTGCTTGGATTTTGTTCACAAGGTCGGGTGATTCTACTCATGTTATCTATTTTGAGTTATAAGTGATTTACCTTTTAATTGTATCCCCCAGTCTAATAATTTGCAGGATTATAATCTAATTGATTTTGAAGGTGGGTTGCTAGAAAGTATCATATTCATAAGCTACATATTTTATATCTGCTAATTAATTTTTTACCCGAATTCATGAATGTTGGTGTTATTAATTTCCGTTGATAATTACATATTTTATGCAATCTTTGTGTAGGTACCCACATGCTTTTGTATATAGCATAATTGATTTCTTAAACTTGGATTTTGTATATCTTCAAGAATAAGATTGTTATATTATGATCAGAACGTGATAAGATGACACTAGAAGCGAATTTTGCACTAAAGAGACTTGATAGGATTGTCTAAGAATTCTAGTATGTTTTTAATGTACTATATTTTATATTTATTTATTGATAGTTGGATGACATTTTAGAAAGCTAAAGCAAAAGACATTTTAGCAAGACATATAAAGTTCTGTCATATAGTTATTGAATACCAAAAAGAAATTGCATGACAGCTCTGAATCGTAGAATACTATTGATGATTTTTCTAAAAAATTTCCTATTGAGGTTAAGATTTTATTCCAAGTTAAATATGGAGTTATCTAAAGTTTATTAAACTTTTGTAGTTTTATAGATGAACCTATTTTTCAGATGAATTTATTAATTTCCTTTAGTTCAGCAATTTTTAAAGCAGGAGTGATCAAATGTTCGGAAGAAAGCATCTGATGAGGTTCGCTGTACTTATATGAAACGGAGCAATGCTTTCATGATACAATTTTTTTTATATTCCAAAAATTGTGGATGTTGTTACACTTAATATTTTAGGCTAGTTTGGCTACCATTTAGAGTGCTAAGAAACTTTGAGAGATAGGTTATTATCATCAATATGATGTTGCTTTTGTGTTTGTTTAATATTTTCTATTTAAAGTTTTATTTAATTTTAAAACTACAGGAAGCAAGAGTCATGGAGAGGGTATTTAAAGAAATTAAAAGTATATTGTCTTCTTTCCATATGAATATTTTCTTTTAATTAGTGTATCATATTTTTTTTCTTAAAGTGCATATTCGGTACTTTTTAATTGTTCACGTTATGGCTATTATAATTTTTTTTCTTACGGTCAATTATCTGAGACCTAGAAAAAAGTCAAAGGAAGAGTGAAAGAATATGCATAGAGCTACACTAGACCAACCAAAACATAAGAAATTCATTGACAAAACATGCAAAACTCTCTAGTCTTTAATAGGTTCCAAGTATTATAAGATATGTTTTCTTTAATTGGTTTTATTAAAAATTTTAAGATCTTGCCAAATAGATTTGTTTGATGGAAATGAATTTTAGATTCAACGAGTCACATCCGAATTGGGTGTCAATAATGACACATAATAAAGATGGACTATAAGCTCAACCATGAATTTTAGATTCAACGTGTCTCGCCCGTATAGTGTATGGAACACATCATTTATATTCTTATTTAACTTTATTGTAACTCTTGAAGATGTTGCTAAGGAATCTGATTGGTATATATCTTTGACTTCAATGACACATAGGAACATATTAAACTAAATTATTCAAAGAATGCCCTTATTAATGTAGCCTTGAAATAATCCACACAGCATCACATATTTTAAATAAAGATTTGCTAGATAACGTGGCTAAATTTTTTGATTGATTATTGGTAAATCTTTCAAGAATATATTAAAGTTTCATATATTTTCATCTAACTAATTTCCATTATTTAAGTAAAACATCTGTATATTGGTACATATTCATTTATTTTTTAGATTATCTTATGAAAATTAAGATTATCTTTCTCACTCCTCCCAATTTTAGTAACGAGGAAAAATGCAAAAAATCATCCAGTATGCATTAAAATACAGTTGTTTCCTTTCAAATTACGTAATGTTATACTCTTTAAAATGAGAAGCATGTTTCTTCATGAATATATTGAAATTCCATATATGTTAATCGACAAAAAAAAAATTGCATAGAAGTTGTTAGCATGATGGAAGAAGATCAATTAATTTCATCTAACTAATTCAAACTTTTTCACTTCATTAAATATTTGATGAGATTGATTCGGATTCAATGTGAGTGCAAAATATCGTACACTTTCATCCAGCTTTGTGATTGCAACTATGATATTGGATTTCATTCATCAAGTAGTTCTTATGTTGTCAAAGTAGATAACTTAAATGACAACACAAGGCTGGATGACAGTGTTCAAATATTTTGCACTAACAGAGCATCAAAATCAAGCTCATGTATAGACCAAGCGAGAACAAAAACTCAAGGGCTTCCCCCTTTATTGTTTATACATTAATAAACTCTAGGTAAAAAATGGAGCTTATTATGCAAGGAGGAAGTAGCTTCGATTTATAAGGAGAGTTCTCATTTCTTATGCTATTACTTACTTGAAGTGGGACTAGTATAAGATAAATATATTGAATCCTCATTTGACCTTAGTTTATATATCCTACACATATATGTGTGGAGAATGTTCACTATAACACCTCACAATTCTAAAATAAGTAATTAAAGTGTTAAGTGAGAAATTAAGTGAAGGATTAGTGAAAATCCCAAAGAATAGGCCAAAATACAAAGAAATGGCAAAACGGTAATTAGCCAACACGCAACCCTAGGAAGGTAAAAAATTGAGCAGGAGGTCTCAGATGATAAAAATAAGCCTGCAAATGGATTCAGAACAAAAAATTGAGTGGATAGGCAAGTTTCAGAAAAATCAGTGAATAGTGTTTTTCGCGGGTAAAAATACCGCAGTCAGATTGCACCGTAAAACGTGCCAGTAAAATTTTGAGCTCTAGGTTTCAAATATTGATTTTAAATGGTCCATAGGAATAAGAAATATGATTTCTGATAATATTTGATGAATTTAAGTCAGTTTGTGGAAGTGTGCCAATGGCGCGCGCAATAGCTTAAAATAGTGTTTTCTCCGAATTACCGGAAAACTCCGGATTCATCTGATAAATTATAATTAAGGGACAATGGTCAATGTTAAAAATTAGAGTTTCTAAATAAGTTTTGAATTTATGAAATTTTAGTGAAATCGGAGAGAAATTCGGATGAGTTTTAAATCGCGTGGGACCCGCCCACTTAAGTTTCACTTAGCCACCTCACCACCTTCACTATTCATCATCCTCTCCTTTTCTTCTCTCTCTAAAAAACGCACATGCAGCCCCTCCCCACCATTGTTGATGCAAAATTTCCTTTGGCCATAACTTGGCCATTTCTCCACCGAATTCAACGATTCTTGTCTTGAATCTTGATGGAAAACACCTTCTGAACCCATTGGTACCACTATTGAGCCTTGAAACCGCGTATTTGGGGAGATCTGCACCAAACTCAGATCCGAAATTTTGGGAGAAAGTGTGTTCATGAAGCTTTTTCATGCTCCAATTGTGGAGTATGCTTAGGAGGAGCCATATACCTTGCAATTGGGTAAGTTATTTCAACATTTCATTGGTTGATTTTTGAATTTAGATTATGGACCCTAAAGAGGGATTTTGTGATATGTGGTGTTAGAGAGCTCAAATGGAAAATGTCTATTAGATGATAATGTCTTAGAATGATGTATTAATGCTAGAAATGCAATGAAAATTTTAAGCGAAAAAAATGGATTTTTAACTTAGGAAAAATTGATGCATGAAATGGAATTTTTGAGTTTTGTGTTAATGTGTGGTATAGTGAATTGTAGTGTGATTATATGATGTTAGGAAGTGATTATGTGAGTTGTGGGCCATAGGAATTGAGTGGAAATCCTTGGTTTGGACTAACCAAGATTAGGCCATTTATGTACAATTGAGCAAATGGATGTGTTAGAACACTTTGGTGTTGTGTTGTGTGATGGAAAAGTTATTAGATGGGTTGTGTGGTGATTGGCATGTGGAAGAATCAATGTAAAAATGATAAGTGTTGAAAGTGGCAAAATGTGCCTAAAGTGTAATAATTCGCAAAACGTTGCGAAAAAGTCGTAAAACCGTAAAACGGCGATTGAACTAGCCTTTGGGTAACCTAAGTAAGTGAAATAAAATGAGAAAGAAAATTTAGAAAAATAAAACCTAAATTAACCCTTGTATGGCCGAACCTTAAGGGGGGGAGAGGAGGAAATTTGACGTTTTTGCGTTTCGACGTATTGTGACTGAAACTGACGGTCGTGCATGGTTGTACAGGTTGCCGTACGTGGACATAGACTTGGAACAGTGAAACAGTGGATTGCCCTTGGTCCTGGATCAAGTGGATTCAGGTAAGTGTTGTGGTTTACAAATGTACGTTGAAATTCATGAGTGGATTCAAGGTTCTAATTGGGGGGAATTGTCCTCTTTGTAGGCGTTCCCTGTTAAGCGCTGCAAGTGGAGTCTGCGGAGCTTAGTAAAAAAAAGAAAGAAAGAAAGGTAACCTCTTGGTACTGGGGCTTGTTCCCCTTTTGTGTTCCACCTTGCTAGTTGATGGCAATGGTAGGAAGTGTGTATGAGTAGTGTAGAACAGCATGAGCATGCATGTGCATTATCACAGTGGGTACTTATGTACCAGATCTCTGGCCAGTAGATATTTTTAGCCTTCGGGCAAGTGTTTCCGGACTGCCACTGGATAGGTCTCCGAGAGGGAGTTCCAGTTGACCCAGGGTCGTGGTGTGTTATCCGGATAGGAGCACACTAGGTTGTCTCGGGTGTATATGGTTGGAAGGGGTACCTTGGTGGGTTGTTCTATGAACACGCCAGGGGTAGTACCCATAGGCGTATAGCCGAGGACATGGCGTGGTATTGGTAGCTACCATCCCGCATGTCGTAGTTGTTCTGATATATCCCCCTTTCTCTAAATCCCTTGCTTTATCCCGTTTTATAACAGTGGTGTTGTTTTATGCTATTTGTATACATCGAAGTGAACCATTGGGTGGAGTTTTCTCCAGAACCTCTTGGTTACTGAGATATATCCGTATATCTCACCCCGTCTCGGGGCATTTATTTCAGGATGTACCAGTGGATACGGAGCAGCGGGCAAGAAGCCCGCGTGATGACGAGTGGAGCGGTGGTGTATAGTGTACTTTTGGTGGCCATTTGGCCCAGGCTAGACTTAGAGCATGAACATGTATATGTATGTAGGAGGAGTCCATTAGCATTATGTTCATGTTATTTTGGCTAAGTTTAGTTTCATGTCATTTTAGTTATGTATGTATTTGGCAAGTGATGTTGTAATATGAAATATTTGTAGTTTAAAGTTAAAGTTGGAAATGTAAATGTAATCCAGTATTGTAAATGTACCATGGATGTATGTAATGTGATGGAAGGGCTTTAGGCCCATTGTAGGTTTATGATTACTTGCATTATGGTTTATGCATGAAAATGTTTATGTTTTAAGTGTTTATTGGATTGGGTTGTAAGTGCCCCAAGGCGTTGTTGGACCTTGTGTGTGTCACCCATTGGATTTTGCTGGATTTCAGGTGTAATAGTAGTGTTAAACAGGTTATGAAAATTTGGGGATTCTTGGAAATACAAAGGAAACTCTGGCGAATTTTCTGTAGAATTGGCAGTTTTTGGGTGAACTTTGGAGGAGCGTATCTCTCTCCATAGTGGTCCGATTGGGACGTGCCATACGCCATTTTGAAGCTTAAGATGTCCCCTACGTTGTGTCAAAAGCCTAGGTTCATTGGTGGTGTGCGCAGCCCATGGGGGCTGTTGTCACGCACTGCCCTGTTTCTGGCCAGCACCAGTGGGCAGATTCGGGTCTGTGTTGGGAAATTAATTCCCGCTTCGTTACTTGGTCAAATTAAGCGTACGATATATCAAATCGAAGTTTGAGGTGTCTAGTTTATGGTGTAAAATTTTGAGAGGCAGTGTCCTTGTGGTTAGGTGCAGTTTATTCCGTGAAGTTTGGACGTTTTAGACTGTTTCGGAGTTGGTAGGCAATGTTGTTTGTCCAACTTCAAACGGCGATAACCGGAGCTCACGAGCTCGGAATCGAGTGTGTGATAGCTTGTTAGAAAGGTAATTGAATAAGGAAAAAAGATAACCTGGAGTTTAAGTTCGGATTTTTATTTTGTGTTCGTAGAAAAACAATTAGCAAGTCCAGTTAAGTGGTAAAAACGTAAAAGTGAGGAATTGGCTAAGTGGGTTTATGGGAACCCCTTAGTATCTTGTAGGTAATAAAATAAAGTGTATAAATAGTTAAGAAAGTCTTCCGCTAGTGTTTCAGTTACGGTCACAGCTTTTTATTATTACGCTTTTTATACTTTTACTGTTCGCGTAATAATCGGAAAAAGTTTATTCTCATTTTTATAAATGAACTGCTGTGATTGTAACAGCGCTTAATATCATAATTAATGTTAACAATACCGGTACGTAATGGGCTGTTACAGTAGGTACCCACATGCTTTTGTATATAGCATAATTGATTTCTTAAACTTGGATTTTGTATATCTTCAAGAATAGGATTGTTATATTATGATCAGAACGTGATAAGATGACACTAGAAGCGAATTTTGCACTAAAGAGACTTGATAGGATTGTCTAAGAATTCTAGTATGTTTTTAATGTACTATATTTTATATTTATTTATTGATAGTTGGATGACATCTTAGCAAGACATATAAAGTTCTGTCATATAGTTATTGAATACCATAAAGAAATTGCATGACAGCTCTGAATCGTAGAATATTATTGATGATTTTTCTAAAAAATTTCCTATTGAGGTTAAGATTTTATTCCAATTTAAATATGGAGTTATCTAAAGTTTATGAAACTTTTGTAGTTTTATAGATGAACCTATTTTTCAGATGAATTTATTAATTTCCTTTAGTTCAGCAATCTTTAAAGCAGGAGTGATCAAATGTTCGGAAGAAAGCATCTGATGAGGTTCGCTGTACTTATATGAAACGGAGCAATGCTTTCATGATACAATTTTTTTTTATATTCCAAAAATTGTGGATGTTGTTACACTTAATATTTTAGGCTAGTTTGGCTACCATTTAGAGTGCTAAGAAACTTTGAGAGATAGGTTATTATCATCAATATGATGTTGCTTTTGTGTTTGTTTAATATTTTCTATTTAAAGTTTTATTTAATTTTAAAACTACAGGAAGCAAGAGTCATGGAGAGGGTATTTAAAGAAATTAAAAGTATATTGTCTTCTTTCCATATGAATATTTTCTTTTAATTAGTGTATCATATTTTTTTTCTTAAAGTGCATATTCGGTACTTTTTAATTGTTCACGTTATGGCTATTATAATTTTTTTTCTTACGGTCAATTATCTGAGACCTAGAAAAAAGTCAAAGGAAGAGTGAAAGAATATGCATAGAGCTACACTAGACCAACCAAAACATAAAAAATTCATTGACAAAACATGCAAAACTCTCTAGTCTTTAATAGGTTCCAAGTATTATAAGATATGTTTTCTTTAATTGGTTTTATTAAAAATTTTAAGATCTTGCCAAATAGATTTGTTTGATGGAAATGAATTTTAGATTCAACGAGTCACATCCGAATTGGGTGTCAATAATGACACATAAGGACTATAAGCTCAACCATGAATTTTAGATTCAACGTGTCTCGCCCGTATAGTGTATGGAACACATCATTTATATTCTTATTTAACTTTATTGTAACTCTTGAAGATGTTGCTAAGGAATCTGTTTGGTATATATCTTTGACTTCAATGACACATAGGTACATATTAAACTAAATTATTCAAAGAATGCCCTTATTAATGTAGCCTTGAAATAATCCACACAGCATCACATATTTTAAATAAAGATTTGCTAGATAACGTGGCTAAATTTTTTGATTGATTATTGGTAAATCTTTCAAGAATATATTAAAGTTTCATATATTTTCATCTAACTAATTTCCATTATTTAAGTAAAACATCTGTATATTGGTACATATTCATTTATTTTTTAGATTATCTTATGAAAATTAAGATTATCTTTCTCACTCCTCCCAATCTTAGTAACGAGGAAAAATGCAAAAAATCATCCAATATGCATTAAAATACAGTTGTTTCCTTTCAAATTACGTAATGTTATACTCTTTAAAATGAGAAGCATGTTTCCCTTCATGAATATATTGAAATTCCATATATTTTAATCGACAAAAAAAAATTGCATAGATGTTGTTAGCATGATGGAAGAAGATCAATTAATTTCATCTAACTAATTCAAACTTTTTCACTTCATTAAATATTTGATGAGATTGATTCGGATTCAATGTGAGTGCAAAATATCGTACACTTTCATCCAGCTTTGTGATTGCAACTATGATATTGGATTTCATTCATCAAGTAGTTCTTATGTTGTCAAAGTAGATAACTTAAATGACAACACAAGGCTGGATGACAGTGTTCAAATATTTTACACTAACAGAGCATCAAAATCAAGCTCATGTATAGACCAAGCGAGAACAAAAACTCAAGGGCTTCCCCCTTTATTGTTTATACATTAATAAACTCTAGGTAAAAAATGGAGCTTATTATGCAAGGAGGAAGTAGCTTCAATTTATAAGGAGAGTTCTCATTTCTTATGCTATTACTTACTTGAGGTGGGACTAGTATATGATAAATATATTGAATCCTCATTTGACCTTAGTTTATATATCCTACACATATATGTGTGGAGAATGTTCACCTTTTATGCTTTTATGTAACCAAATTGTATTTAATATTTTACAAATTAAATCCTCATTTGACATTATACTACAAGAAAAACAACCTTTACCCACATCCATTTTGACACGGTGAAAAAAATACTGAAAAAAATATAGAAAAAAAAAGAAAGCCCTTATATGTGATTCACCATCATCTCCGTCCTTCTACTAGAACCGTTGCAACAATCTCTGTTTTTCTCTTTTTGCAAATCATAGGACCTCCATTTTCACTTTCTCTGAAACTTGAACAAGGAAGATAAAAGACACACATGTTAGATAGTTTTTGACATTGATCCATTTAATTCAAGTTTAAGCCTTGTAGATTTTCGACCCTTGTGGGCTATACATCAGCACTCTAGGTATTTAAGGATTCCTTAGCATCAAATTTATAGTTATTTTTGTTTTCTATTGCGCTAATGGGATCATGACATGTTTTCGAAGGTACCATTTTTTGAGGAGTAATGGATCTGCTTGGATTTTGTTCACAAGGTCGGGTGATTCTACTCATGTTATCTATTTTGAGTTATAAGTGATTTACCTTTTAATTGTATCCCCCAGTCTAATAATTTGCAGGATTATAATCTAATTGATTTTCAAGGTGGGTTGCTAGAAAGTATCATATTCATAAGCTACATATTTTATATCTGCTAATTAATTTTTTACCCGAATTCATGAATGTTGGTGTTATTAATTTCCGTTGATAATTACATATTTTATGCAATCTTTGTATAGGTACCCACATGCTTTTGTATATAGCATAATTGATTTCTTAAACTTGGATTTTGTATATCTTCAAGAATAGGATTATTACATTACGACCAGAACGTGACAAGATGGCACTAGAAGCAAATTTTGCACTAAAGAGACTTGATAGGATTGTCTAAGAATTCTAGTATGTTTTGAATGTACTATATTTTATATTTATTTATTGATAGTTGGATGACATTTTAGAAAGCTAAAGCAAAAGACATTTTAGCAAGAAATATAAAGTTATGTCATATAGTTATTGAATACCAAAAAGAAATTGCATGAAAGCTCTGAGTCATAGAATACTATTGATGATTTTTCTAAAAAATTTCCTATTGAGGTTAAGATTTTATTCCAAGTTAAATATGGAGTTATCTGAAGTTTATTAAACTTTTGTAGTTTTATAGATGAACCTATTTTTCAAATGAACTTATTAATTTCCTTTATTTCAGCAATTTTTAAAGCAGGAGTGATCAAATGTTCGGAAGAAAGCATCTGATGAGGTTCGCTGTACTTATATGAAACGGAGCAATGCTTTCATGTTACAATTTTTTTTATATTCCAAAAATTGTGGATGTTGTTACACTTAATGTTTTAGGCTAGTTTGGCTACCATTTAGAGTGCTAAGAAACTTTGAAAGGTAGGTTATTATCATCAATATGATGTTGCTTTTGTGTTTGTTTAATATTTTCTATTTAAAATTTTATTTAATTTTAAAACTACAGGAAGCAAGAGTCATGAAGAGGGTATTTAAAGAAATTAAAAGTGTATTTTCTTCTTTCCATATGAATATTTTCTTTTAATTAGTGGATCATATTTTTTTCTTAAAGTGCATATTCGGTACTTTTTAATTGTTCACGTTATGGCTATCATAATTTTTTTTCTTACAGTGAATGATCCGAGACCAAGAAAAAATTTAAAGGAAGACTGAAAGAATATGCATAGAGCTACACTAGACCAACCAAAACATAAAAAATTCATTGACAAAACATGCAAAACTCTCTAGTCTTTAATAGTTTCCAAGTATTATAAGATCTATTTTCTTTGATTGGTTTCGTTAAAAATTTTAAGACCTTGCCAAATAGATTTGTTTGATGGAAATGAATTTTAGATTCAATGAGTCACATCTGAATTGGGTGTCAATACTGACACATAATAAAGATGGACTATAAGCTCAACCATGAATTTTAGATTCAATGTGTCTCGCCCGCATAGTGTATGGAACACATCATTTATATTGTTATTTAACTTTATTGCAACTCTTGAAGATGTTGCTAAGGAATCTATTTGGTGAATATCTTTGACTTCAATGACACATAGGTACAGATTAAACTAAATTATTCAAAGAATGCCCTTATTAATGTAGCCTTGAAATAATCCACACAGCATCACATCTTTTAAATAAAGATTTGCTAGATAACGTGGCTAAATCTAAACTTGCCACAGATAAAACAATGTTACCATGGTCAAGACAGCTGTGAGTAGATGAGAAAAGAAACGTTGTTAAATTAATACGAAGCAAAGATTAGCCACAATTAATTAAGGTGTGGTACTTTGTTTTAGCATTGCTTTTCAATGTGGCTAAATAATATTTTTTTGTAGTGTCATGTGACTAATGTTGTACACAATTTATAAATATGAAAAAAAATTGATATATATATATATATATATATATATATATATTAATGTGTTTCCCGTCATTTTACTTACAATTACTTTCATATTTTTTATATGTAGAAAATTGTGAGTAGCATGAGTCACGGGTGTAGCGTAACTAATTTTTTTGATGAATTATTGGTAAATCTTTCAAGAATATATTAAAGTTTCATATATTTTCATCTAACTAATTTCCATTATTTAAGTAAAACATCTGTATATTGGTACATATTCATTTATTTTTTAGATTCTCTTTTGAAAATTAATATTATCTTTCTCACTCCTCCCAATTTTATTAACGAGGAAAAATGGAAAAAATCATCCAATATGCATTAAAATACAGTTGTTTCCTTTCAAATTACGTAATGTTATACTCTTTGAAATGAGAAGCATGTTTCCCTTCATGAATATATTGAAATTCCATATATTTTAATCGACAAAAAAAATATTTGCATATATGTTGTTAGCATGATGGAAGAAGATCAATTAATTTCATCTAACTAATTCAAACTTTTTCACTTCATTAAATATTTGATGAGATTGATTCGGATTCAATGTGAGTGCAAAATATCGTACACTTTCATCCAGCTTTGTGATTGCAACTATGATATTGAATTTCATTCATCAAGTAGTTCTTATGTTGTCAAAGTAGATAACTTAAATGACAACACAAGGCTGGATGACAGTGTTCAAATATTTTACACTAACAGAGCATCAAAATCAAGCTCATGTATAGACCAAGCGAGAACAAAAACTCAAGGGCTTCCCCCTTTATTGTTTATACATTAATAAACTCTAGGTAAAAAATGGAGCTTATTATGCAAGGAGGAAGTAGCTTCAATTTATAAAGAGAGTTCTCATTTCTTATGCTATTACTTACTTGAGGTGGGACTAGTATAGGATAAATATATTGAATCCTCATTTGACCTTAGTTTATATATCCTACACATATATGTGTGGAGAATGTTCACCTTTTATGCTTTTATGTACCCAAAGTGTATTTAATAATTTACAAATTAAATCCTCATTTGACATTATACTACAAGAAAAACAACCCTTATCCACATCAATTTTAAAACAGTGAAAAAAATACTGAAAAAAATATAGAAAAAAAGAAAGCCCTTATATGTGATTCACCATCATCTCAGTCCTTCTACTAGAACCGTTGCAACAATCTCTGTTTTTCTCTTTTTGCAAATCATAGGACCTCCATTTTCACTTTCTCTGAAACTTGAACAAGGAAGATAAAAGACACACATGTTAGATGGTTTTTGACATTGATCCATATAATTCAAGTTTAAGCCTTGTAGATTTTCGTCCCTTGTGGGCTATACATCAGCACTCTAGGTATTTAAGGATTCCTTAGCATCAAATTTATAGTTATTTTTGTTTTCTAATGCGCTAATGGGATCATGACATGTTTTCGAAGGTACCATTTTTTGAGCAGTAATGGATCTGCTTGGATTTTGTTCACAAGGTCGGGTGATTCTACTCATGTTATCTATTTTGAGTTATAAGTGATTTACCTTTTAATTGTATCCCCTGTCTAATAGTTTGCAGGATTATAATCTAATTGATTTTGAAGGTGGGTTGCTAGAAAGTATCATATTCATAAGCTACATATTTTATATCTGCTAATTAATTTTTTACCCGAATTCATGAATGTTGGTGTTATTAATTTCCGTTGATAATTACATATTTTATGCAATCTTTGTATAGGTACCCACATGCTTTTGTATATAGCATAATTGATTTCTTAAACTTGAATTTTGTATATCTTCAAGAATAGGATTATTATATTACGATCAGAACGTGACAAGATGGCAACAGAAGCAAATTTTGCACTAAAGAGACTTGATAGAATTGTCTAAGAATTCTAGTATGTTTTTAATGTACTATATTTTATTTATTTATTGATAGTTGGATGAAATTTTAGAAAGCTAAAGCAAAAGACATTTTAGCAAGAAATATAAAGTTATGTCATATAGTTATTGAATACCAAAAAGAAATTGCATGAAAGCTCTGAGTCATAGAATACTATTGATGATTTTTCTAAAAAATTTCCTATTGAGGTTAAGATTTTATTCCAAGTTAAATATGGAGTTATCTGAAGTTTATTAAACTTTTGTAGTTTTATAGATGAACCTATTTTTCAAATGAACTTATTAATTTCCTTTATTTCAGCAATTTTTAAAGCAGGAGTGATCAAATGTTCGGAAGAAAGCATCTGATGAGGTTCGCTGTACTTATATGAAACGGAGCAATGCTTTCATGTTATTTTTATTTTTATTTTTTATATTCCAAAAATTGTGGATGTTGTTACACTTAATATTTTAGGCTAGTTTGGCTACCATTTAGAGTGCTAAGAAACTTTGAGAGGTAGGTTATTATCATCAATATGATGTTGCTTTTGTGTTTGTTTAATATTTTCTATTTAAAGTTTTATTTAATTTTAAAACTACAAGAAGCAAGAGTCATGAAAAGGGTATTTAAAGAAATTAAAAGTGTACTTTCTTCTTTCCATATGAATATTTTATTTTAATTAGTGGATCATATTTTTTTTCTTAAAGTGCATATTCGGTACTTTTTAATTGTTCACGTTATGGCTATCATAATTTTTTTTCTTACAGTCAATGATCCGAGACCTAGAAAAAAGTCGAAGGAAGAGTGAAAGAATATGCATAGAGCTACACTAGACCAATCAAAACATAAAAAATTCATTGACAAAACATGCAAAACTCTCTAGTCTTTAATAGGTTCCAAGTATTATAAGATCTGTTTTGTTTAATTGGTTTTCTTAAAATTTTTAAGATCTTGCCAAATAGATTTGCTTGATGGAAATGAATTTTAGACTCAATGAGTTACATTTGAATTGGGTGTCAATACTGACACATAATAAAGATGGACTATAAGCTCAACCATGAATTTTAGATTCAACGTATCTCTCCCGTATAGTGTAAGAAACACATCATTTATATTGTTATTTAATTTTATTGTAACTCTTGAAGATGTTGCTAAGGAAGTTGTTTGGTGAATATCTTTGACTTCAATGACACATAGGTACAGATCAAACTAAATTATTCTAAGAATTCCCTTATTAATGTAGCCTTGAAATAATCCACACAGCATCACATCTTTTAAATAAAGATTTGCTATAAAATGTGGCTAACTCTAAACTTGTCGCAGATAAAACAATGTTTCCATGGTCAATGTAACACCCGGCCGCTCCAACGATCAGTAACTATCCCCACATACTAACACGAGATTTTTTAGTGTGTTTTTTCCTCACTCGCACACTTCCTGAGAAAGTGTGCTTTTACCACACTGTACCACAGGAATAACTTTTCCACATTCAACAACAACAAAAAAGATAGTAATAATGATAATTACAAGCGAGTCAACAACCTCATCATAATAAATAATAAATAAAAAGAATGATGGAGAGGAAATAGAGGAAGATAATTGAATTCTCAACATTTATCGCTGATGTGAGAAACATATGAGTGCTCAAAATTGGTACCAATAGGAACTATATGTTACAAGCTTTCCTTACATATATCATGATCAATTTCCTGAACAAATGAGAAAGATACGAGTGTTCAGAATTTTGGTTTTGAAGTGTTTGAACATGTTCATGTGGCTGACTTTGATAGAATCCCCGTGGTCAAGTTAAACACCAATCTTAAATCAACTGGATGCTTATTGCTTACAGAAATTCCTCAGTTTTCCTAAAACCTTGACCTTTTTCCTTGTTCACTAGTCTTGCTTCATTTACCCATTTCTTGGTGGAATTGCACATTACTATTAAATTGCCTCCCTTTTCATGCACTTTAGGCATTCTTCGAGTGCTCTATCAAGATCTTGTCACCAGTAATCGCCACAGGAACATTTCCCTCCAACAATTTGATGAAACCGGTTTTTATCCCTCAAAGACACTTCTCTTTTAAAAATCTTGGAGGTAAACTTAGCAAAATTATGACAATCAACACAAATACGGAGATTTTTCATAACACGTATTGGCACGCTTTGAGCTGTAGCAATTAGCCCAAAAGACAAAGCCAACTTTTCACTATGGCCTAGAAGTATCTTCTCCTTCTGCTCCTCATCCACATCATGCAAAACACAACTCAAATCAGGAACATAACCAGCTTCTTTAAACCTGATTGATAATTCCTTCACTTTTGCAGATACCTCTTCTCTTCTTGGATGGGAACGATCACTTGCATGGAAAGTATGAAGCACTTGATCAAGCTCGATCCAGCTTCTTCCTGGCTCTTTCATTACAGCTTTTTTCAACATCAAGTCCCTTAGTGACCTTACTTCTTCCCATCTTCCAGCAGAAGCATATAAATTAGACAGAATAACATAATTTCCAGCATTGCTAGGCTCAATTTCTAGAAGCTGACGACCCACAAATTCGCCAATATCAACATTTGAATGAACCCTGCAAGCACCTAAAAGGGAACCCCATATAGCAGCTGTTGGTTCAAAAGGCATCTTTTTCATGAACTCGAAAGCTTGTGCTACTCGACCAGCACGACCAAGCAAATCAACAACACACCCATAGTGCACGTTCTCTGGCTTAACCCCAATTTTTCCACCGGTCATATCATAAAAAATGTCCAGTCCCTTGTCTTCCAGTCCTCCATGACTGCAGCCAGATAACACAGCCAACATTGTGACACTGTCAGGTTTGACTTTGTCTTCTTCTCTCATCATAGTGAAAAGCTCAAGCACTTGTCTTCCCTCTCCATGTTTGCTATACCCAACAAGCATTGCATTCCAAGAGATAACAGTTCTCTCATGCATGGTATCAAATATCCTTCTTGAGTAAGTGAGGTTGCCACATTTTGAGTACATGTCAATCAAAGAGTTTTGGAGAACCACAAATGAGGGAACTTCAGAGCGAAGAACGTGGTTGTGCACTTGCTTGCCATGATCTAGAGAAGCAAGCCCAGAAAGTGCAGTTAAAACACTAGTGTAAGTAACATAATTTGATTGCATTCCTTCCTTTTGCAACCGGCGAAATAGCTTCAATGCCTCTTCATCCAGACCCAGTTGAGCATATCCAGAGATTATGGCAGTACAAGAAACTACATCTCTTTCTGGTAAGCATTCAAATACACCTCGAGCTTCATGAATTTTTCCATCTTTGGCATACATGTCAAGGAGTGAACTTCCAACATAAACATGGACTTCGTAATTTGATTTTATGATAAGAGAGTGGATTTGCCTCCCTAAGAAGAAACCCGGAGAACCTGTACATGAAGTAAGAACGGTAGCAAAAGTGAATTCATTAGGTTCTGCACCTGCAAAGGGAATACTTAACATCAGCACAGGGAAACCATTGACACAACACTGACACAAAAACAAAAAAGTCTTCAGACAACACGCTCACAAAATAAAAACAATCTTTATCTTTTAACTTCTCCTTATAACATGCTTTATCATAGGCTCCACTCCATAGGTTCTTCAAATTCAATTAAAGTCCTAGTCAACATTAGCTAATGGCAATTAACTCCTTTTCAGAACAATCTTAATATATGGAACTCTAAATTGTCAACTTTGGCTTAATAAGTGACAACACATATACTTCCTCATAAAACCAATACTTGATAGAGCAATATCAATATCCCAAATAGCAAGATGAACAAATCAAAATTAGTTCCAAATCACCAACTACAATTACCCACTCTCAGGAACTCCTCCAAACCAAGAATACCTGATCTTAACATCTTTACAAAAAGATTCAAGGCTTGAGAGGCATACCCCCTCTGAGAATAAGCCGAAATCATAGCCGTCCATGACACCACATTTCGTTCAGGCATTTCATCAAGCACGAACCGAGCATCTCCCAAAGAGTCACATTTAGTGTACAAGACAATCAACCTTGTCCTGAGGTACACAGAAGGAAGATAATGAGTTTTGATCATGTGGGCATGGACTCTCTGGCCTTCTCTAAATGCCCTTTTACTCACACACTCATTCAAGAGTGTATTGTAGCATTCGAACTTCATGTCATAGCCACAAAGAGCCATTTGTAGAAGGGCTTCTTGTAGATGTGTGTCACGGCTAAGAGTGCTATGAAAAAGTGATGAGTTTGAAAAGAAAGATGGAACATGCAGTTGTTGGATTAAGGTTCTTTGTATGAAAGGTAAGACATGTCTTGTACAAAGCATGCTTCGGAAACAACTAGAAGATGATGACGAGGTTGAATGTTTCAATTCAAAGTAAGGAAAGTGGCAACAACTGCAAATAGAGATCAAAATACAATCTCCTCGAAGTCCCAGATAGGAGAAACTGTACACTTAAGACACGTGCATCTTTTACATTTGATGTGAGAGAATTTGAACTTCGTTTTCTCTTTAAAGCATGACTTTGTTAATGATACTTTTATTTTACTACATCTTCACATGTCGTTCGGTGGTGCTAACAGCTATCAAGCACCTGCAGCAAATGAAATCATAAATATTACTTAAATCCATTAAAACATTAATTGAGAGACCTTGAACATCTATCTAAAATGGTTACAACGATGGATATGAACTGCTCCTCATAGTTAGTTCGTACCCACTTGAAAACGATTCAAAGCAGTGTTGATCTAGGACAAGTGATTTTTAGTGGCTAATACTGATGAATTGATCAAGCCAAATCTATAAGGGGAGGAAAGACAGATTAAATATAGGTGGCTGAGTAAAGAATTATAAGCAATTGATTTCTTACGCCAGTTACCTTAACATGATTATACAAACAATCAAGTTTCTCGTAGTTTTTATAAAAATAATAATTTATTATTAAGTTTTTAGAAATCATTGGTTTTATTTAGGTGGCATGAGTTTGAGCTCTCGGAAGGAATAGCTAATTGGGTACTCCAATAAACCAATGGGAAAATCATACTAAAAAAAAATTGGTGGCTTGCCAAAGCAACTTTGACTAGATTTACCATTGATTTGGCAACTTAAAATAACGTAAAACACATTTTCTATCACCATGTAAACTTTCAGTATCGAATTATGGAGTCATTTGCAAGTTGCTCAACAAAAAATATTGTTATAATTAATGGGGCAGTATATATTTATCACTAAAAAAAAATTTATCATCTTTATAACTAACTTAATCATCATTAATTTTTGTCAATCTAACGATTATAATTTATTAAAAATTTATTAATATAATTTTTTTCGTCAATTTAAACTGACGTGAAAAGTAAAAAAAAAAACATAAGTTTAATAATATAATTATATAAGGTATGTTATACTTACAACTTTTTTGTTTTACAACCTCTTACAACCATATCTTAACACCGTTGATTTTTGCCGATCAACGGTTATTATTTTCGCAAATTAAATTCATTAATTAATTATTAATTCACAATAAATGATAACCATTGATTGACGGAAATTAACGGTGTTAAGATATGATTTTAAGAGGTTGTAAAATGAAGAGGGCGCAAGTATAACCTTCCTTTAATTATATACTCTCTAAAATATATAGTTATAAGCCACCGAAAGAACGTAACTTAATCCTTTAAAAGCACAAAAAGTTTTTGCTTAATAATCGCACCTTAAATCACCATACGGTTACGCCTAATTTGAAATTTATTTGCAAATTGCTTTAAAAAACAATTTTTGTCCTGGTGATGATAAAGTAACACTGGTCGATTTGATAAGAAAACATATTGTTAAATCACGCCTCACATCACGGGGCTATATTACACAATCTGTAATTTATTTGCAAGTTGCAGCCTCCTACGAGTAAATTGTTTTTTGGGTTTTATAATTCTCATTTAATATGAAAATTTAATTTTTTTTACATACCTTTCAATTTTCATGCTGATATGAGTCCCACATATAATTTTTCTAATACATAGGTCCCACATATTTTTTATCTCTGTAACATGGTATTTGAATTCTCATTTAACCACAGAATTATAAAACCCTTGTTTTTTTATAGAGAAACTTGCATATTCGTAAATCACGCCTCACGTCACTGGACTATTACCTAATCTGTAATTTATTTGCAAGGTGCAGCCTCATTCGAATAAATCATAAGTTGGGTAATGTGTAAATTGATATGGGTTTATTATCTATTATTTGACATGATTATAAAAAATTTCATACATATATAATATTTTGTGGGACTTGCAGCAGCAAAAAATAAACTCCGGCACGCAAAATGAATCTCTATGATATAACACAATCATTTTTCCTACAACATAACTCTTATAAAACCCAATTGATAATCACACCTAATACCATATTACTAATTATGGGATAGGATATTATGATAACCAAATAATGTTATTATTAATGTTATGATCACATCTTAATCGTTAATTTCCGCCAATCAACGGTTATCATTTTTCAAATCAAACTCATTAATTAATTATTAATTAACAATAAATGATAACAGTTGATTGAAGGAAATCAACGATTAAGATGTGATCATAACATTGATAATAACATTATTTGATTATCTCCGTAGTATTATATTCTAATTTATAATTTATGCGCAACTTGCTGTAAAGGACAATTTTGTCTAGCTCATGTGGTGAATAAAGAACGAACCACATCGTGTTTTGCACACCACATACATAAAAGAAGTGACTTAATAGATGGCCATTGACTCGAGACTTGGTATAATTATGATTCTTCAACACAAACCGTGTCACCCTCTTCTCTTAAGTGAATTGCTTTGATTTCCTGTCTCTGTTCTTTCCTCTCTCTCCCCCCAAAATCATGGCTGAATCTCTTCTCTTCAGTGTCGCGGTGTCACTCATAGGGAAGCTTGCTTCTCCTGCTTTTCAAGAAGCTTCTTTGGTGCTGGGTGTGCACGATGATCTGCGAGAGCTCAAAGAAACTGTGTCTTTCATCAAAGCTGTGCTGTTGGATGCAGAGCAAAAGCAGCATCAGAACAATGAGTTGCGTGTTTGGCTAAGACAGATTAAGCGTGTTTTCTCTGATGCCGAGGACATAATCGATGATGTTGAGTGCGAAGCCTTACGTAAGCATGTTGTCAACACTTACGGTAGCAACACAAGGAAGGTACGACGTTTCTTTTCAACTTCAAATCCTCTTGTTTATCGTCTTCGAGTGGCGCATCAGATCAAAGATATCAAAAAAATATTAGATAAGGTTGCCGCTGATAGGCATAAATTTGGCCTTCATAACATTGAGAATGATACACGTGTTGTTCATAGGAGGGAAATGACTCACTCCCATGTTGATGCTTCAGATGTGATAGGAAGGGAACATGATAAAGATAATATTTTAGAGCTTTTGTTACAACATGATGGTGATGATAAAAGTCTTGCTGTTATCCCCATCGTGGGAATCGGAGGCTTGGGGAAGACTACACTTGCTCAATTGGTGTTTAACGATGAGAGTATAGATGATAAGTCTTTCCCATTGAAGATGTGGGTGTGTGTCTCTGACAATTTTGAGCTTGAGGATTTGCTTCGTAAAATTCTCAAGTCTGATACGGGTAGTAGTAGTACATGTGCTCCTACCCTAACTCACCAGGAAAGCTTTAAAAGTTGTGATATGGAGCAACTACAACATCTTGTAAGGAGTAAACTTGATGGTAAAAAGTTCTTGCTTGTCTTGGATGACGTATGGAACGAGGATCGCGTTAAATGGGTCAAGTTGATGAAATTACTACAAGGAGGGGCTGAAGGAAGTAAAATCCTGGTGACCACACGTAGTCACTCAATTGCTACTATGATGGCCACTAATTCATCATACAATTTAAAAGGTCTTTCTGAAGATGATTCCTTGTCCGTATTTGTCAAATGGGCTTTTAAAGAAGGAGAAGAGAGAAAATATCCTGAATTGTTGCAGATTGGGAAAGAAATTGTGAAAAAATGTGGCGGGCTTCCATTGGCTGTGAGAACATTAGGGAGTTCATTATTCTTGAAAGTTGATATGAAAGACTGGGAGTCTATTAGAGACAATGAGATTTGGAATTTACCACAAAAAGAAGATGACATTCTGCCTGCATTAAAATTAAGTTATGACCAGCTGCCTTCACATTTAAAGCCATGTTTTGCTTGCTTCTCCCTTTTTCCAAAGGACTTTTATTTCAATGATGTTCGTGTTCCTTGGCTTTGGGAGGCACATGGTTTTCTTGCATCACCAAACAAAAACAAAACACTGATTGATGTTGGCAATGAATTTTTGCGTGAGCTGCAATCAAGATCTTTCCTTCAAGATTTTATTGACCACGGTACTACTTGCAAGTTTAAATTACACGATTTGGTGCATGATCTTGCAATTTATGTTGCGAAAGATGAGTTTCAGCTCATAAATTCTTGTAGTGAGAATATACTTGAGAATGTCCAGCATTTGTCATTCATCAAAAGTGATTTACTTGGTCAAACTTCCATTCCAAGAGGTCTGAGAACAGTACTTTTTCCTGTGGGAGCCAACAATGATGCTTTCTTGAATACATTGGTGTCAAGGTCCAAATGCTTGCGGTATTTGAAATTAAGTAATTCCGAGTATGAGACTTTGCCCCGTTCCATTGGTAAGTTGAAACATTTAAGATATCTCTCTCTTACTGATAATCAAAAGCTGGAAAATCTCCCTAATTCATTGAGCAAGCTCCAACATTTGCGAGTTTTGCACCTCTATGCATGCACAAATCTACAAACATTGCCCAAAGAAATAGGAAACTTGATTAGCCTTCGAGTTTTGAGTGTAAGCACAAAGCAAGCTGATTTTCCGGACAAAGATATTGCAAAATTGACTTCTCTTGAAACATTAAATTTAACTTGTTGTGACAATTTGGAGTCATTGTTCGAAGGGATGCAACTTCCTAATCTTAAATCGTTGGCTATTGATTCTTGTGGAAGTCTAAAGTCTTTGCCACTTCATGCTACTCCAAACATAGAGAGTTTGTATATTGGAGAGTGCGATAAGTTGGAATTGTCAAAGTTCATTGACAACCAAATCCCTGAGTTTAGGTTAAAGTTACTACAACTTCGTGATTTGCCACAGCTGGTGACTTGGCCTCAATGGTTGCTGAGATCTGCGAGCACATTACATTCCTTGACGATTAGAGATTGTGGCAATCTTCAAGAGCTTTCCGAGCAGCTGGCAGCTTCGATTTGTCTCAAAACACTTGTAATTGTGAATTGTCCAAAGTTGCTTTCACTCCATGATGATGTGCATCACTTCACCAACCTTGATATTTTAGCAATTGAAAATTGTCCTGAACGGAAGATACCAAACAGAAGTCGGACCTGATTGGCCCAAAATATCACACATCAAACAAGTCTTTCTATATGAATGAGGAAAGGAAGAGGAATTCTCTGTTAACCGGGTCAAAAGTTGAAGGTATTAATACTCTCTTTTTTGTAGATTGTTACTTTAGACGATTTTATTTTTTCTATTTGGAGGAAATGATTTTCTTCTTTATATATTATACTATTTGAATTAAATGTTGTTGTTACCCAAATATAGTTTTTGCTTAATATATTTCTTAATTCTTTTTGTTTCAACATGTTTGCACTTTTGGGTTCAATAATAGGACTGTCTTTTTTTTTTAGGTTACATATAAACATATTGACAAATTAGCATATGATGACCTTTTGTATATTGCTTAACGGATTCCAGTTTATAATATCTTGAAATTTGTTGCAGTGAAATTTTTTCAATGATGTATCAAATTTACCTCTGGCATTGTATACATATATCCAAAAAGAGATATGTAATTAATATAAATTTGATAGAGTTTTCAACTCTAAATACAGACAATGCTTTTTTAAACATATTTTGGATTCATACATATTGTAAAATGGCCTAAAAGCTAATGTTAAGATTCCTGTTTCGGCTCTGTTGCTCGTAATCAATACGTTTGTAGTTGGTCTGTAATGGTTTTTCAGAGATTTATCTGTGCTTATTTCAGGAAGGAAATTAAATTGATAATATATTTAAATTCTTCCTTCTTGCTGAACCAAACTCTTGATTATTGTCATGCTTATTTGGTTTTACTACTTGTAGAATCATATGGAATGGACGTTAAGACTTTTTAGTACCATAACTTCTCCTCTTCTCCATGGTTGTTTTTTTTTCAAATGAAATGGAAGTTGGACTTTCTAGTCCAAGATTTTTCCCTCAATTGCTGGAAGCCTCTCCATTTTGTTAGATTTTTCATTCTTATCTCCATCTATAAAAGAATTTGCAATATGTCCTTCTTTCTTCAATTTTTGCTTTAGTTGGCCAACAAACAGCACTAGTAGAGCAGATTCATTTGTCGGGGATAGCTTGCTACAAACTCTAAATTGATGGTGTTTAGTGCTTATCATTCAGAAAATTTATTATCCTGATGAGAAGATTTATTCATTTGTCGGGGATAGCTTGCTACAAACGAATCTCCAATTAACTACCCTCTGTCCTCTTCACTTCTATTTAACCACCTCAAACCCAACTCCCTTCTAACTACCTTAACTGCTCTAACTGTCACCCGTTCGTTCCCTTCTTACAGTGAATGATCCGAGACCTAGAAAAAAGTCAAAGGAAGAGTGAAAGAATATGTAGAGAGCTACACTAGACCAACCAAAACATAAAAAATTCATTAACAAAACATGCAAAACTCTCTAGTCTTTAATAGGTTCCAAGTATTATAAGATCTATTTTCTTTGATTGGTTTTGTTAAGAATTTTAAGACCTTGCCAAATAGATTTGTTTGATGGAGATGAATCTTAGATTCAATGAGTCACATCTGAATTGGGTGTCAATACTGACACATAATAAAGATGGACTATAAGCTCAACCATTAATTTTAGATTCAATGTGTCTCGCCCGCATAGTGTATGAAACACATCATTTATATTGTTATTTAACTTTATTGCAACTCTTGAAGATTTTGCTAAGGAATATATTTGGTGAATATCTTTGACTCCAATGACAAATAGGTACAGATTAAACTAAATTATTCAAAGAATGCCCTTATTAATGTAGCCTTGAAATAATCCACACAGCATCACATATTTTAAATAAAGATTTGCTAGATAACGTGGCTAACTCTAAACTTGTCACAGATAAAACAATGTTTCCATGGACAAGAAAGCCGTGAGTAGATGAGAAAAGAAACGTTGCTAAATTAATACGAAGCAAAGATTAGCCACAATTAATTAAGGTGTGGTACTTTGTTTTAGCATTGCTTTTCAATGTGGCTAAATAATATTTTTTTGTAGTGTCATGTGACTAATGTTGTACACAATTTATAAATATGAAAAAAATTGTGATATATATATTAATGTGTTTCCCGTCATTTTACTTACAATTACGTTCATATTTTTTATATGTAGAAAATTGTGAGTAGCATGTGTAACAGCCCCAATCCCTGTAGCAGATATTGTCCGCTTTGTGCCGGCAACCCTCGGGCCCTCGAGCACGCACGGTTTTACGTTCTGGGGTTACCCCCAAAAGGCCTCTACTAGGAAAGGTATCAACATCCATATATATGGCATGCTTTGTTCTCCTTTCCAACCGATGTGGGACATTACATCCTCCCCCACTGGGAATACAGCGTCCCCGCTGTACACACCGGTCCAGGACCAGGCTCTGATACCATTTGTAACAGCCCCAATCCGCCCTCGAGCACGCACGGTTTTACGTTCTGGGGTTACCCCCAAAAGGCCTCTTTCAGAGTAGCACAGCGGAACCGACCCTCTTCCAGATATTGTCCCCTCTGCTCTAGCCCCTTTCGGCCTAGCTCAGGGTTTTGTTTCCCTCGGGACTCGTCCCGGGAAGGCCTCCTTCAGAGTAGCACAGCGGAACCGACCCTCTTCCAGATATTGTCCCCTCTGCTCTAGCCCCTTTCGGCCTAGCTCAGGGTTTTGTTTCCCTCGGGACTCGTCCCGGGAAGGCCTCCACTAGGAAAGGTTTCCACACCCATATATATGGCATGCTTTGTTCTCCTTTCCAACCGATGTGGGACATTACATCCTCCCCCACTGGGAATACAGCGTCCCCGCTGTACACACCGGTCCAGGACCAAGCTCTGATACCATTTGTAACAGCCCCATACCCTGTAGCAGATATTGTCCGCTTTGCCCCCCTCCCGGGACTCACGGTTTTACGTTCTGGGGTTACCCCCAAAAGGCCTCCACTAGGAAAGGTTTCCACACCCATATATATGGCATGCTTTGTTCTCCTTTCCAACCGATGTGGGACATTACATCCTCCCCCACTGGGAATACAGCGTCCCCGCTGTACACACCGGTCCAGGACCAGGCTCTGATACCATAAAATGTAACACCCCGTTCTAGAACCGGTTTGTTAACATTGACTTATGATATTAAGCGCAGTTACAATCACATTGGTGCAATTAAATCCGGTTAAATTTTTCTTTTAAAGCAAGCCGAATTAAAATTACCCAATTGCGTGACCATAACCATAATGCATTGCGGAATAACATACTTAAAGCTTAATACCATACTTTCATTTCATTTATTACGGTCTCCATTTGCCCATAATTTTATAGGATTTTTCATTACTTACGCGTGGGTTCAAACCGCGCTCAAATCGGAGCACCGTAGCCCAAGTTATGAGGTTTTTAAGAATTGGAATGCTGAATTTCCCAGGACCCCTACGCTTCAAGCGTGGATCCCACGCTTCGAGCGTGGACAGTCAGAAGGTGGGCGCTCCAAGCGTGGATCCCACGCTCCAAGCGTGGACATTCGGGAGCAAGCACCCAAAACAGGGCAGTTTGACCTACCTGTGGTGTTTTAACCATAACTTGAGTTATACTTATCCAAATTACACAATCTTGGTCTCTATGGAAAGCTAAGAAACATATCTACAACTTCCATCAAGACACAAGGGTCCAAATCCATCGTATAGGATACGAAAATTGGGCAACAAAACAGGGTATCTTTGTTTTGGATTGGTTTTCCAACCTAAAGGTCTTCTTTCACCTAATTTACATCATATAATCCTTTCAATACATGAATTCTAGTCTCTCTAGATACTCATACACAATAGAGGCATACATATCATTTCATCATATATGCAAATACCCAATAATTACAACATTACATCATGTTTACAAGTTTCAATTACAAATTATGGGACTTAGCTACAAAACACTATGATCACTCATTGGCTCCCATCAACAAAAGAGATACCAAAGGGGATGAGCATAGGCTAAGTCCAACCAATTAAACATAGCATGCATATAACAAATGACTTTCATTTACAATCTTGTACATATGGATTACAAAATAGCATGCTTAATCAAATGACCCTAAGTCTTCCTATGTCCATTTACTTCAAGTATGGCCACTTGCCATCAGAGGCTCCTGCAGCATCCTTTCCTGAAAGGGGGTCCCCAACCACACGGGGTGAGATATACGAATATATCCAGTAAACCAGGGGTCCTTGGAGCATCTCTCCACCCCATAGTTCAATAACAGTGTAATAGCAATGACAATAATAATGCAGCAAATACATATTCATGCAAGTGTACAAAACATCTCCAGGAGAAATCCCTCGAGCTCTCGAGCTGTCCTAAGGATACTCAGATGCAAATAGTCCTACTGGCCAGCTAAACTACCAAGTATGATTTACGCATCGTCATGCTACATACCAACATAGGGAAACACCATCCTATGTCACACCAAAGCATGCAAATACATATAACGAAGCATTACTCTATTTCATTGCATTTATATACATCAACACACCATTACCCGTTCAGGGCTTGGTGGAACAATAAAGGGAATTACACCCAAGGTCCGAAGGCTTACCTCAAAGCTTCCAACTAAACCTTTGTTCTTCACAACACAACATTAACTTCAAGGAGCTAACCGAGCTCCATAGCTTGCTCCAACGGTTGGTTATTCACGGTTGGTCCAAATGCCTCAATCCTAAGCATCACATGGACAATATCAACAATCAACCCAAACCAAACCATTGATTACACCAACAAGCCAAACCATAGTCAAATGCATAATTTTGTAATTTTCCAAACAAAATCATATGACTATATAAACTTATTTTCACCGATTAAATGTCATTCCTAGCATTTTTCTCAACATGCACTAGGCCTCAATCTTTCTAGAACATAGCCCATTTACTTAACTTTTCATAAACCCTAAACACTATTCATCATCTTCCCCAAACATACATTTCTCATGAAAATAGAGTTCAAGGAGTAGAATCTTACCACCAATGGTTGCACAACCAAGGATTGGTTACTCCTCAAGCTTCCATGGAGGTAGAAGCTCTCAAATCTCACAACTTCTCCAAAGGGTCAAAACTTTGGGAAGAAAAATCTCCACCCACACAACTCCCCACCAAGACCCAAGCTAGGATTGTGAAAGAGGGGAAGATTTGGAGTGGTTTAGGCTTTTGAATCACTCAAAACCATCAAGGTTTGCCTCACCTAGGGTTTTCCCTTCCTTTTTCTCTTCTCTTCTTCTTCTTTCCTTTCTCTCTTCCTTTCTTCTTCTTTTCTCCTTTGCTGCGCGGTTGGGGTTGGGGAATAAGGGTTCATTTAGCTGATAGCCACTTAACATAGGTTAAGTGGGTATTGGTTCGTCTATCTATTCAACTCCATTAATTACCAAACTTTACCCAATAGTCTGGAATATTTTTCTAGGAATATTTCTACTTCCATTTTTATATTTCGGGCACTTTTGTCTACACCCATTTATACCCCTTAATTTTCACAAAGTACATTTTTTACCTCAAAAGTGACCCCAATTAATTTTATAAGGGAATTTTACTTATTTTTACTCACTAATACATGCTTAATTATCTAATCACATGTATTTTTCTAATTAATTATATTGGGCTATTATAGCATGAGTCACGGGTGTAGCGTAACTAAATTTTTTGATGGATTATTGGTAAATCTTTCAAGAATATATTAAAGTTTCATATATTTTCATCTAACTAATTTCCATTATTTAAGTAAAACATCTGTATATTGGTACATATTCATTTATTTTTTAGATTCTCTTTTAAAAATTAATATTATCTTTCTCATTCCTCCCAATTTTATTAACGAGGAAAAATGCAAAAAATCATCCAATATGTATTAAAATACAGTTGTTTCCTTTCAAATTACGTAATGTTATACTCTTTAAAATGAGAAGCATTTTCCCTGCATGAATATATTGAAATTCCATATATTTTAATCGACAAAAAAAAATATTTGCATAGATGTTGTTAGCATGGTGGAAGAAGATCAAATAATTTCATCTAACCAATTCAAACATTTTCAGTTCATTAAATATTTGATGAGATTGATTCGGATTCAATGTGAGTGCAAAATATCGTACACTTTCATCCAGCTTTGTGATTGCAACTATGATATTGGATTTCATTCATCAAATAGTTCTTATGTTGTCAAAGTAGATAACTTAAATGACAACACAAGGCTGGATGACAGTGTTCAAATATTTTACACTAACAGAGCATCAAAATCAAGCTCATGTATAGACCAAGCGAGAACAAAAACTCAAGGGCTTCCCCCTTTGTTGTTTATACATTAATAAACTCTAGGTAAAAAATGGAGCTTATTATGCAAGGAGGAAGTAGCTTCAATTTATAAAGAGAGTTCTCATTTCTTATGCTATTACTTACTTGAGGTGGGACTAGTATAGGACAAATATATTGAATCCTCATTTCACCTTAGTTTATATATCCTACACATATATGTGTGGAGAATGTTCACCTTTTAAGCTTTTATGTACCCAAAGTGTATTTAATATTTTACAAATTAAATCCTCATTTGACATTATACTACAAGAAAAACAACCTTTACCCGCATCCATTTTAACACGGTGAAAAAAATACTGAAAAAAATATAGAAAAAAAAAAGAGAAAGCCCTTATATGTGATTCACCATCATCTCCGTCCTTCTACTAGAGCCGTTGCAACAATCTCTGTTTTTCTCTTTTTGCAAATCATAGGACCTCCATTTTCACTTTCTCTGAAACTTGAACAAGGAAGATAAAAGACACATGTTAGATAGTTTTTGACATTGATCCATATAATTCAAGTTTAAGCCTTGTAGATTTTCGACCCTTGTGGGCTATACATCAGCCCTCTAGGTACTTAAGGATTCCTTAGCATCAAATTTATAGTTATTTTTGTTTTCTATTGCGCTAATGGGATCATGACATGTTTTCGAAGGTACCATTTTTTGAGCAGTAATGAATCTGCTTGGATTTTGTTCACAAGGTCGAGTGATTCTACTCATGTTATCTATTTTGAGTTATAAGTGATTTACCTTTTAATTGTATCCCCCAGTCTAATAGTGCAGGATTATAATCTAATTGATTTTGAAGGTGGGTTGCTAGAAAGTATCATATTCACAAGCTATATATTTTATATCTGCTAATTATTTTTGTACCCGAATTCATGAATGTTGGTGTTATTAATTTCCGTTGATAATTACATATTTTAAGCAATCTTTGTATAGGTACCCACATGCTTTTGTATATAGCATAATTGATTTCTTAAACTTGAATTTTGAATATCTTCAAGAATAGGATTATTATATTACGATCAGAACGTGACAAGATGGCATTAGAAGCAAATTTTGCACTAAAGAGACTTGATAGGATTGTCTAAGAATTCTAGTATGTTTTTAATGTACTATATTTTATTTATTTATTGATATTTGGATGACATTTTAGAAAGCTAAAGCAAATGACAATTTAGAAAGAAATATAAAGTTCTGTCATATTGTTATTGAATACCAAAAAGAAATTGCATGAAAGCTCTGAGTCATATAATACTATTGATGATTTTTCTAAAAAATTTCCTATTTAGATTAAGATTTTATTCCAAGTCAAATATGGAGTTATCTGAAGTTTATTAAACAATTGTTGTTTTATAGATGAACCTATTTTTCAAATGAACTTATTAATTTCCTTTATTTCAGCAATTTTTAAAGCAGGAATGATCAAATGTTCGGAAGAGAGCATCTGATGAGGTTCGCTGTACTTATATGAAACAGAGCAATGCTTTCATGTTACAATTAATTTTTATTATTTATATTCCAAAAATTGTGGATGTTGTTACACTTAATATTTTAGGCTAGTTTGGCTACCATTTAGAGTGCTAAGAAACTTTGAGAGGTAGGTTATTATCATCAATATGATGTTGCTTTTGTGTTTGTTTAATATTTTCTATTTAAAGTTTTATTTAATTTTAAAACTACAGGAAGCAAGAGTCATGAAGAGGGTATTTAAAGAAATTAAAAGTGTATTTTGTTCTTTCCATATGAATATTTTCTTTTAATTAGTGGATCATATTTTTTTTCTTAAAGTGCATATTTGGTACTTTTTAATTGTTCACGTTATGGCTATCATAAATTTTTTTCTTACAGTCAATGATCCGAGACCTAGAAAAAAGTCAAAGGAAGAGTGAAAGAATATGCAAAGAGCTACACTAGACCAACCAAAACATAAAAAATTCATTGACAAAACATGCAAAACTCTCTAGTCTTTAATAGGTTCCAAATATTATAAGATCTGTTTTCTTTAATTGGTTTTCTTAAAAAATTTAAGATCTTGCCAAATAGATTTGTTTGATGGAAATGAATTTTAGACTCAATGAGTTACATCTGAATTGGGTGTCAATACTGACACATAATAAAGATGGACTATAAGCTCAACCATGAATTTTAGATTCAATGTATCTCTCCGTATAGTGTACGAAACACATCATTTATATTGTTATTTAACTTTATTGCAACTCTTGAAGATGTTGCTAAGGAATTTGTTTGGTGAATATCTTGGACTTCAATGACACATAGGTACAGATCAAACTAAATTATTCTAAGAATTTCCTTATTAATGTAGCCTTGAAATAATCCACACAGCATCACATCTTTTAAATAAAGATTTGCTATAAAACGTGGCTAACTCTAAAATTGTCGCAGATAAAACAATGTTTCCATGGTCAATGTAACGTCCGGCCGCTTCAACAATCAGTAACTATTCCCACATACTAACACGAGACTTTGTAGTGTGTTTTTTCCTCACTCGCACACTTCCTAAGAAAGTGTGCTTTTACCACACTGTACCACATGAATGCCTTTTCCACATTCAACAACAACAAAAAAGATAGTAATAATGATAATTACAAGCGAGTCAACAACCTCAACATAATAAATAATAAATAAAAAGAATGATGGAGAGGAAATAGAGGAAGATAATTGAATTCTCAACATTTATCGCTGATGTGACAAACATATGAGTGATCAAAATTGGTACCAATAGGAACTAGATGTTACAAGCTTTCCTTACATATATCATGATCAATTTCCTGAACAAATTAGAAAGATACGAGTGAATTTTGGTTTTGAAGTGTTTGAACATGTTCATGTGGCTGACTTTGATAGAATCCCCGTGGTCAAGTTAAACACCAATCTTAAATCAACTGGATGCTTATTGCTTACAGAAATTCCTCAGTTTTCCTAAAACCTTGACCTTTTTCCTTGTTCACTAGTCTTGCTTCATTTACCCATTTCTTGGTGGAATTGCACATTACTATTAAATTGCCTCCTTTTTCATGCACTTTAGGCGTTCTTCGAGTGCTCTATCAAGATCTTGTCACCAGTAATCGCCACAGGAACATTTCCCTCCAACAATTTGATGAAACCGGTTTTTATCCCTCAAAGACACTTCTCTTTTAAAAATCTTGGAGACAAACTTAGCAAAATTATGACAATCAACACAAATACGGAGATTTTTCATAACACGTATTGGCACGCTTTGAGCTGTAGCAATTAGCCCAAAAGACAAAGCCAACTTTTCACTATGGCCTAGAAGTATCTTCTCCTTCTGCTCCTCATCCACATCATGCAAAACACAACTCAAATCAGGAACATAACCAGCTTCTTTAAACCTGATTGATAATTCCTTCACTTTTGCAGATACCTCTTCTCTTCTTGGATGGGAACGATCACTTGCATGGAAAGTATGAAGTACTTGATCAAGCTCGACCCAGCTTCTTCGTTCATTATTTGGTTAGGATATCATAACCAAATAATGTTACTACTAAAGTTATAACCACATCTTAATCGTTGATTTCCGCCAATCAACGGTTGTCATTTTTCAAATCAAACTCATTAATTAATTATTAATTAACAATAAATGATAACAGTTGATTGAAGGAAATCAACGGCTAAAATGTGATCGTAACATTGGTAGTAACGTTATTTGGTTGTCACAATATCCTATCCCTATTATTATATTCTAATTTATAATTTATGCGCTTGCTCTAAACGACAATTTTGTCTAGCTCATGTGGTGAATAAAGAACGAACCACACCGTGTTTTGCACACCATATACATAAAAGAAGTGACTTAATAGATGGCCATTGACTCGAGACTTGGTATAATTATGATTCTTCAACACAAACCGTGTCACCCTCTTCTCTTAAGTGCATTGCTTTGATTTCCTGTCTCTGTTCTTTCCTCTCTCTCCCCCAGAATCATGGCTGAATCTCTTCTCTTCAGTGTCGCGGTGTCACTCATAGGGAAGCTTGCTTCTCCTGCTTTTCAAGAAGCTTCTTTGGTGCTGGGTGTGCACGATGATCTGCGAGAGCTCAAAGAAACTGTGTCTTTCATCAAAGCTGTGCTGTTGGATGCAGACCAAAAGCAGCAACAGAACAATGAGTTGCGTGTTTGGCTAAGACAGATTAAGCGTGTTTTCTCTGATGCCGAAGACATAATCGATGATGTTGAGTGCGAAGTCTTACGTAAGCATGTTGTCAACACTTACGGTAGCAACAGAAGGAAGGTACGCCGTTTCTTTTCAACTTCAAATCCTCTTGTTTATCGTCTTCGAATGGCACATCAGATCAAAGACATAAAAAAAATATTAGATAAGGTTGCCGCTGATAGGCGTAAATTTGGCCTTCATAACATTGAGAATGATACACGTGTTGTTCATAGGAGGGAAATGACTCACTCCCATGTTGATGCTTCTGATGTGATAGGAAGGGAACATGATAAAGATAATATTTTAGAGCTTTTGTTACAACATGATGGTGATGATAAAAGTCTTGCTGTTATCCCCATCGTGGGAATCGGAGGCTTGGGGAAGACTACACTTGCTCAATTGGTGTTTAACGATGAGAGTATAGATGATAAGTCTTTCCCATTGAAGATGTGGGTGTGTGTCTCTGACAATTTTGAGCTTGAGGATTTGCTTCGTAAAATTCTCAAGTCTGATACGGGTAGTAGTAGTACATGTGCTCCTACCCTAACTCACCAGGAAAGCTTTAAAAGTTGTGATATGGAGCAACTACAACATCTTGTAAGGAGTAAACTTGATGGTAAAAAGTTCTTGCTTGTCTTGGATGACGTATGGAATGAGGATCGCGTTAAATGGGTCAAGTTGATGAAATTACTACAAGGAGGGGCTGAAGGAAGTAAAATCCTGGTGACGACACGTAGTCACTCAATTGCTACTATGATGGCCACTAATTCATCATACAATTTAAAAGGTCTTTCTGAAGATGATTCCTTGTCCGTATTTGTCAAATGGGCTTTTAAAGAAGGAGAAGAGAGAAAATATCCTGAGTTGTTGCAGATTGGGAAAGAAATTGTGAAAAAATGTGGCGGGCTTCCATTGGCTGTGAGAACATTAGGGAGTTCATTATTCTTGAAAGTTGATATGAAAGACTGGGAGTCTATTAGAGACAATGAGATTTGGAATTTACCACAAAAAGAAGATGACATTCTGCCTGCATTAAAATTAAGTTATGACCAGCTGCCTTCATATTTAAAGCCATGTTTTGCTTGCTTCTCCCTTTTTCCAAAGGACTTTTATTTCAATGATGTTCGTGTTCCTTGGCTTTGGGAGGCACATGGTTTTCTTGAATCACCAAACAAAAACAAAACACTGATTGATGTTGGCAATGAATTTTTGCGTGAGCTGCAATCAAGATCTTTCCTTCAAGATTTTATTGACCACGGTACTACTTGCAAGTTTAAATTACACGATTTGGTGCATGATCTTGCAATTTATGTTGCAAAAGATGAGTTTCAGCTCATAAATTCTTGTAGTGAGAATTTACTTGAGAATGTCCAGCATTTGTCATTCATCAAAAGTGATTTACTTGGTCAAACTTCCATTCCAAGAGGTCTGAGAACAGTACTTTTTCCTGTGGGAGCCAACAATGATGCTTTCTTGAATACATTGGTGTCAAGGTCCAAATGCTTGCGGTATTTGAAATTAAGTAATTCCGAGTATGAGACTTTGCCCCGTTCCATTGGTAAGTTGAAACATTTAAGATATCTCTCTCTTACTGATAATCAAAAGCTGGAAAATCTCCCTAATTCATTGAGCAAGCTCCAACATTTGCGAGTTTTGCACCTCTATGCATGCACAAATCTACAAACATTGCCCAAAGAAATAGGAAACTTGATTAGCCTTCGAGTTTTGAGTGTAAGCACAAAGCAAGCTGATTTTCCGGACAAAGATATTGCAAAATTGACTTCTCTTGAAACATTAAATTTAACTTGTTGTGACAATTTGGAGTCATTGTTCGAAGGGATGCAACTTCCTAATCTTAAATCGTTGGCTATTGATTCTTGTGGGAGTCTAAAGTCTTTGCCACTTCATGCTACTCCAAACATAGAGAGTTTGTATATTGGAGAGTGCGATAAGTTGGAATTGTCAAAGTTCATTGACAACCAAATCCCTGAGTTTAGGTTAAAGTTACTACAACTTCGTAATTTGCCACAGCTGGTGACTTGGCCTCAATGGTTGCTGAGATCGGCGAGCACATTACATTCCTTGACGATTAGAGATTGTGGCAATCTTGAAGAGCTTCCCGAGCAGCTGGCAGCTTCGATTTGTCTCAAAACACTTGTAATTGTGAATTGTCCAAAGTTGCTTTCACTCCATGATGATGTGCATCACTTCACCAACCTTGATATTTTAGCAATTGAAAATTGTCCTGAACAGAAGATACCAAACAGAAGTCGGACCTGATTGGCCCAAAATATCACACATCAAACAAGTCTTTCTATATGAATGAGGAAAGGAAGAGGAATTCTCTGTTAACCGGGTCAAAAGTTGAAGGTTTTAATACTCTCTTTTTTGTAGATTGTTACTTTAGACGATTTTATTTTTTTTCTATTTGGAGGAAATGATTTTCTTCTTTATATATATATATAATATTTGAATTAAATGTTGTTGTTACCCAAATATAGTTTTTGCTTAATATATTTCTTAATTCTTTTTGTTTCAACATGTTTGCACTTTTGGGTTCAATAATAGGACTGTCTTTTTTTTTTTTTGGTTACATATAATAGGACTGTCTTTACATATTGACAAATTAGCATATGATGACCTTTTGTATATTGCTTAACGGATTCCAGTTTATAATATCTTGAAATTTGTTGCAGTGAAATTTTTTCAATGATGTATCAAATTTACCTCTGGCATTGTATACATATATCCAAAAAGAGATATGTAATTAATATAAATTTGATAGAGTTTTCAACTCTAAATACAGATAATGCTTTTTTAAACATATTTTGGATTCATACATATTGTAAAATGGCCTAAAAGCTAATGTTAAGATTCGTGTTTCGGCTCTGTTGCTCGTAATCAATACGTTTGTAGTTGGTCTGTAATGGTTTTTCAGAGATTTATTTGTGCTTATTTCAGGAAGGAAATTAAATTGATAATTTATTTAAATTCTTCCTTCTTGCTGAACCAAACTCTTGATTATTTTCATGCTTATTTGGTTTTACTACTTGTAGAATCATATGGAATGAAAGTTAAGACTTTTTAGTACCGTAACTTCTCCTCTCCTCCATGGTTCTTCTTTTTCACATGAAATGGAAGTTGGACTTTCTAGTCCAAGATTTTTCCCTCAAATGCTGGAAGCCTCTCCATTTTGTTAGATTTTTCATTCTTAATACCATCTATAACAGAATTTGCAACATGTCCTTCTTTCTTCAATTTTTGCTTTAGTTGGCCAACAAACACAGCACTAGTAGAGCAGATTCATTTGTCAGGGATAGCTTGCTACAAACTCTAAATTGATGGTGTTTAGTGCTTATCATTCAGAAAATTTATTATCCTGATGAGAAGATTTATTCATTTGTCGGGGATAGCTTGCTACAAACGAATCTCCAATTAACTACCCTCTGTCCTCTTCACTTCTATTTAACCACCTCAAACCCAACTCCCTTCTAACTACCTTAACTGCTCTAACTGTCACCCGTTCGTTCCCTTGTTCCTTTTGCTGTACACTTGCCACACTCACTCCCCTTCACATATATGCCTAACAGGTTCTCTCGGCAACGAATAAATCTTTGGTGCTATTGTAAAGATTCAGTGCATCCCACTAATTAGAGCATTACATGTCAGCTAAAATTCTCTCTCCTCTACCAAATTTTCTCTCTCTTCTCTGATGTGTAATGCTCTCATTTGTGGGATGCACTGAATCTAGGTGCTACAGTAGCACCAAAGATTTATTCCTCGGCAACAATAGAATGAGTTAGCTAAACAACTTCCATGGTCCAATAAGGTGAAGCACAACACAATCAACAATGTCTCATTCATGCACATGGCCACACAAGCATACACGAACCCAATCAATTTCTAAGGTTAACTTTGATATCAATCTATATCCATCAAGGATGAACCACATAAATTCGAGGTTCAATTCAATTTAGTCCCTCAACGATCATAGCAAATTATTAGAAACAACATCACCTAAAGCAATATAAAATAGCAAAATAGTCAAATACCACACTGTACCACAGGAATGCCTTTTCCACATTCAACAACAAAAAAAGAAGATAGTAATAATGATAATTACAAGCGAGTCAACAACCTCATCATAATAAATAATAAATAAAAATAATGATGGAGAGGAAATAGAGGAAGATAATTGAATTCTCAACATTTATCGCTGATGTGAGAAACATATGAGTGCTCAAAATTGGTACCAATAGGAACTAGATGTTACAAGCTTTCCTTACATATATCATGATCAATTTCCTGAACAAATGAGAAAGATACGAGTGTTCAGAATTTTGGTTTTGAAGTGTTTGAACATGTTCATGTGGCTGACTTTGATAGAATCACCGTGGTCAAGTTAAACACCAATCTTAAATCAACTGGATGCTTGTTGCTTACAGAAATTCCTCAGTTTTCCTAAAACCTTGACCTTTTTCCTTGTTCACTAGTCTTGCTTCATTTACCCATTTCTTGGTGGAATTGCACATTACTATTAAATTGCCTCCTTTTTCATGCACTTTAGGCGTTCTTCGAGTGCTCTCTATCAAGATCTTGTCACCAGTAATCGCCACAGGAACATTTTCCTCCAACAATTTGATGAAACCGGTTTTTATCCCTCAAAGACACTTCTCTTTTAAAAATCTTGGAGATAAACTTAGCAAAATTATGACAATCAACACAAATACGGAGATTTTTCATAACACGTATTGGCACGCTTTGAGCTGTAGCAATTAGCCCAAAAGACAAAGCCAACTTTTCACTATGGCCTAGAAGTATCTTCTCCTTCTGCTCCTCATCCACATCATGCAAAACACAACTCAAATCAGGAACATAACCAGCTTCTTTAAACCTGATTGATAATTCCTTCACTTTTGCAGATACCTCTTCTCTTCTTGGATGGGAATGATCACTTGCATGGAAAGTATGAAGTACTTGATCAAGCTCGATCCAGCTTCTTCCTGGCTCTTTCATTACAGCTTTTTTCAACATCAAGTCCCTTAGTGACCTTACTTCTTCCCATCTTCCTGCAGAAGCATATAAATTAGACAGAATAACATAATTTCCAGCATTGCTAGGCTCAATTTCTAGAAGCTGACGACCCACAAATTCGCCAATATCAACATTTGAATGAACCCTGCAAGCACCTAAAAGGGAACCCCATATAGCAGCTGTTGGTTCAAAAGGCATCTTTTTCATGAACTCAAAAGCTTGTTCTACTCGACCAGCACGACCAAGCAAATCAACAACACACCCATAGTGCTCGTTCTCTGGCTTAACTCCAATTTTCCCACTGTTCATATCATAAAAAATATCCAGTCCCTTGTCTTCCAGTCCTCCATGACTGCAGCCAGATAACACAGCCAACATTGTGACACTGTCAGGTTTTACTTTGTCTTCTTCTCTCATCATAGTGAAAAGCTCAAGCACTTGTCTTCCCTCTCCATGTTTGCTATACCCAACAAGCATTGCATTCCAAGAGATAACAGTTCTCTCATGCATGGTATCAAATATCCTTCTTGAGTAAGTGAGGTTGCCACATTTTGAGTACATGTCAATCAAAGAGTTTTGGAGAACCACAAATGAGGGAACTTCAGAGCGAAGAACGTGGTTGTGCACTTGTTTGCCATGATCTAGAGAAGCAAGCCCAGAAAGTGCAGTTAAAACACTAGTGTAAGTAACATAATTTGATTGCATTCCTTCCTTTTGCAACCGGCGAAATAGCTTCAATGCCTCTTCATCCAGACCCAGTTGAGCATATCCAGAGATTATGGCAGTACAAGAAACTACATCTCTTTCTGGCAAGCATTCAAATACACCTCGAGCTTCATGAATTTTACCATCTTTGGCATACATGTCAAGGAGTGAACTTCCAACATAAACATGGGCTTCGTAATTTGATTTTATGATAAGAGAGTGGATTTGCCTCCCTAAGAAGAAACCCGGAGAACCTGTACATGAAGTAAGAACGGTAGCAAAAGTGAATTCATTAGGTTCTGCACCTGCAAAGGGAATAGTTAACATCAGCAAAGGGAAACCATTGACACAACACTGACACAAAAACAAAAAGTCTTCAGACAACACGCTCACAAAATAAAAACAATCTTTATCTTTTAACTTCTCCTTATAACATGCTTATCATAGGCTCCACTCCATCGGTTCTTCAAATTCAATTAAAGTCCTAGTCAACATTAGCTAATGGCAATTAACTCCTTTTCAGAACAATCTTAATATATGGAATTCTAAATTGTCAACTTTGGCTTAATAAGTGACAACACATCTACTTCCTCATAAAACCAATACTTGATAAAGCAATATCAATCCCCCAAATAGCAAGATGAACAAATCAAAATTAGTTCCAAATCACCAACTACAATTACCCACTCTCATGAACTCTGCAAACCAAGAATACCTGATCTTAACATCTTTACAAAAAGATTCAAGGCTTGAGAGGCATACCCTCTCTGAGAATAAGCCGAAATCATAGCCGTCCATGACACCACATTTCGTTCAGGCATTTCATCAAGCACGAACCGAGCATCTCCCAAAGAGTCACATTTAGTGTACAAGACAATCAACCTTGTCCTGAGGTACACAGAAGGAAGATAATGAGTTTTGATCATGTGGGCATGGACTCTCTGGCCTTCTCTAAATGCCCTTTTACTCACACACTCATTCAAGAGTGTATTGTAGCATTCGAACTTCATGTCATAGCCACAAAGAGCCATTTGTAGAAGGGCTTCTTGTAGATGTGTGTCACAGCTACGAGTGCTATGAAAAAGTGATGAGTTTGAAAAGAAAGATGGAACATGCAGTTGTTGGATTAAGGTTCTTTGTATGAAAGGTAAGACATGTCTTGTACAAAGCATGCTTCGGAAACAACTAGAAGTTGATGACGAGGTTGATTGTTTCAATTCAAAGTATGGAAAGTGGCAACAACTGCAAATAGAGATCAAAATACAATCTCCTCGAAGTCCCAGATAGGAGAAACTGTACACTTAAGACACGTGCATCTTTTACATTTGATGTGAGAGAATTTGAACTTCGTTTTCTCTTTAAAGCATGACTTTGTTAATGATACTTTGATTTTACTACATCTTCACATGTCCTTCGGTGATGCTAACAGCTATCAAGCACCTGCAGCAAATTAAATCACAAATATTACTTAAATCCATTAAAACATTAATTTTTCATGAATAAACAAACTATGACTCTGCTACAGTGCTACCCAACAATGGTTGGTCGAAACAAAAGTAGACCACAAACCCAGTGTGTAAAATTTGTTGTGGTTATATAAAATGATAGATGATAAACTCGTAAACAAACTATGACTCTGCTACAGTGCTACCCAACAATGGTTGGTCGAAACAAAAGTAGACCACAAACCCAGGCTAACATTACCTACAATATATGAGGATCGAATCCTATAGTAACCATCTTAACCACCAAAACCTATGACTCTGCTGCCTTCCAGGAGTAATTTGAGTCTCAAAGTAAAAAATCATTCTCCATTAAACCCCTACTTACAAGAATTTATGTGAGGAAAATCCAGAATCTTATACTTTTTTTGCAAAGTATTATTTGATGGATTCGAGCCTATGCCTCTCAATCATTAAGAAGCAACTTAGTGCTCAAGGAGGGCGTTTTTTTTATTTTTCCAACAGCTAAATTTTATTTTTTTAACTAAATATACAGCAGCAATAATTTATAAATTAATTTTTGGATGAAAGATATAAGAATTTCAAATTAGATTTTTTTTTTTTGTCTTCTAGTGAAATTTTAAAGAAGCTCTGCCAAGGAAGTATATCAGCAATATAAAATTTTGACTTAGTATGACTTAGAATCAAGTTATAATAAAAACTTATATTATATATATTAAAAAATTTATTTATTTATATCACAAGGTCTTCAACCAAACAGAGATATGGATATACTTTTTGTACATTGAAATATCACCAAATCAGAGACAGAACCTTACCAAATTGTATAATGAAACCATTGATTTTGAATTCATAGGGTTTGCAATACCTTTAACCACCAAAACCTATGAACAAAATCTGCTGCCTTCACCAAGTTTTTTTATCTAAATAAAAAATCATTCTCCATTAACCGGTCAAAAATACCCGCCATTAAATATGCTTAAAAAAAAGAACTCCCCCATTTTATGGTGGGTTGGCGGGTCAACCCAACAATCCCTCAATTAAAAAATAAATTAATTAAAATTCAAAAATAAATTTTATTTTATGAATTTTTTAAATATTATTTTATTTTATTTCACACTTCTCTTAATATTTTTCAGTCTCAATTTTAAATATATATTAATATTTGTCAAACATTCTTTAGGAACTCATATATAGATAACATTTGTCATAAATAAAATTGTTATTTTTTATTTTTTCTATGAAGTAATGAGATAAAAAAAATTGGATATCACAAAAAATTAAAGAGAGATGAAATACTACTTAATTGTAAAAAAAAAGAAAAATTATTTATAAGTGGTCATTTTTTCATAATTTTTGGACCAATTTGGTCCTTTTTTATTGTCAGGGACTAAAAAAGATTTCGTGTATATTACCAAGATCCGAAAGGATGTTTACTATTAATTATTTATGTATTTGTGATCAAGATGCTACGAAACGGTGACGTTCAGTACACGCACGCCAACGTGACTTCGGCTAACAGGGATTTTGGGTACAAACCTGCCACTGATTTATTTTAGCCACCGGGTTGAGGAAGTTCGTGGAGTGGTACCTTCCTTATTACGGGATTCAGTCGAGGGTAAAAATGGAAAATCACCTTGACAATGAGAAGCCGAGCATTCCGCTTATTTTTTATATGTAAAGTATTTTTTGAGTCCCTGACCAAAATTAGAGGCCCAATTTAATATTTAAAAAAAAATTAATTTGTGATTTTTTTGAAATTCAAATTATACTCATATTAATTCTTTTGAGGGACTAACATGGTTCTTCTTTGAATTTTAGAGAAATCACAATTTCGACTAATTAAGTTTATTTTAAATTGTTGTACGAACTACAAGTTGATTTGTTTTTAAGAGATTAAAATGAGCTTTGTGATTTTTGTTGATAACCTAAAAGGTATTTTTTTATTTATTTTTTTAGTAAACCGCTTTTTTATTTTTTATTTGGAGAATGGAGTAATTAGTTTATGATGAGAAGGGTGTAATTGAATAAAATACATAATATTAACTCAAAAGATAAATATGATTTGTTTTCATATTTTGTTTCTTAACCCATTTTCTTAATTTTTCATGCTAATTCATGACACTTTTTATTTAAATTCAAAATAATCACTGGCTAATTATGTTAAAGGACATCATCTGTTAATTACTGACTCAAATGTTTCATGTTTTTTTGGTGTCTTAAATACACAAGGATGAGCTTTTCATGAGAATGAGATAATTGAAGAGCATAACTTCTTCCTTATGAGACTTGGAGGTACTTCAATGGCAATAGAACAATTTTACACCTTTCTTTTTTGCTTTGTTATCTTTTTTATTTTCTAAATGTAAGTAAAATATTCAGATAAAATTGGGTGTTTATAAGATGAATAATACACTCGTTAAGGACAGAATTTGAGAGAATCTACAGTTGGTGATATGCGGAGAGAATACACATTTGAGTAGATTTTAATAATTTTTATTTTATATGGTGATATGAATGGAGAGAAAACACATCGTTTTTAATTTGTTGTTTACATGTGTTTATAATAATTTTTTTCATTATAATTTTTAAATTTTTCAACCCAAAACGACGTCGGATTTTAATAATTTTTATTTTTATATAAGTCTTTATATAAAAGCTTTTATGTTTGTATAATGAATATAGATAAGTTATCTACATTCGCTCCCAAAACGACGTTGTTTTAAGTTAAAAATTAAAAATTTATAATGAAAGATTATTATAACACTAAAATAAATTATAAATATAAAAATACCTTAATTTTCACATTGCATCATTTTGAACTCTATCTACATTGATTTTGACTGTAGAAAAAACAAACTCATTATATAATACATATATCAAATTGTCTTCATTTGTGTGTGTGTGTGTTGAAATTGAATTAAGATATTCTACTTATTAATTATGTCTAAACTTGAATGAGACATGGAATCCAGTTGTGGCTTTTTTGCCTTTTTACATCGATAATTCTTCGCAAATAAAAGGTCAAGAAGTTCTAATGATGGAGATGCAGTTGAAGGGATAAAGCTGGCACTGTAAGATATTGCTGAAGTTCTTAAGGAAGCTAATTCCTACAGAAAGTACTATTGTTTATTGTTTATGAGAAAGTTGAACAGTAACTTAAAATTTCTGAAGCAAAAATTTAGAAGCTTTTAGAGGATTCGAAAATTGAGTGTCAATCAGTTCAACCGTATGTATCTGTGTATCTTCTTGATAATCCTGGGAGGATTAGAACAGTACTAGATTCCTAAAGAACCACTATAAGGAATTGCTACTTGAAGTGGTGTTTGGTCCAGCAAGGTAATTTATCCTTCTTCTCATTTTCTTTTTCTTTTTTCTATTTTCCCACGCATTATCCTTTTCGTGGGAATGCAAAGGCTTGATCAGGATAGCAGGATTGTAAGCACTATCAGTGCACTTGAAAGTTATTAGCTTAGAGGTCAATCAGTGCACTTGAAAGTTATTAGCATGGCATTTGGATTGTTTTATAAAGGAAAATAAAATTCAAATCCAGGAGCGTGCTGATATATATATATGGGCTCAGAGTTGGGGCGTTTATCTGAAAAGTGAAAACCGAAAATGTTATGAAGATCATTTCGGATTTCAAAAGATATTATATTTTATTCATGATTCAACATTGTCATTTATCCAATCGGCAAAAGATAAACTCATCCGGTTGGAGAAATACCATTACTTTTATGGCGGAAAAATGTTTATCCTTTTAAATGATAGAACTTATATCTTTTACTCTCACAAAGAGATAGGACCCACATCTTTAATTTTTTTTTGTCAGCTCCCTCTCCTCCTTTATCTATCTCTTTCTCTCTCTTACAATAACACAACTTTTATAGCAAAACCATGCTTAACCCCACGAACACTATTTCCACTTTTCAATCTAAATAACTCCTTTCGTTTTTGGAGAACAATCTAAATGACTCCTAAACACATGCACACAACCTGGTGCTCTATAAAAAAAGGTTCCTATATCCGTCGACGACAGAGTAAAACGAATAAGAAACTAAAAAACTAGACACCAAAAATGTATATATATATATAACTAATTTTCAGTAATTCCAAAAATACTTCAAGAGTCATCTTTAATGGCACTCATATAAAGAGCGTAGATGCAAGGGGAGCAAAGAAGTGGGAATGGCCTGTGCAATAAACCTTATTAGAATTCCCTTTCCCGTCCCTCGCAGACCCACCAAGGCAACCATTAACTAAATTTAACAAACATGATGGCTTCCCAAATTCAATTACCTTTAGCTATAGTATTATACACGAACTTCAATTAAAATCTAACAGCTTAAGTCCACCTAACAAGAACATACACTAAACTTCAGTAAACCATCATAAAAAAAGCTCAAAAAGAGCCAGGGTGAAAAAAAAGCTCAAAAGCTTTCCAAATGAAACTACCAATCATAAAACTGAATATCTTGGTGAAATTTGTTCTGAAAATAAGTCACCTGTAAAAAGGACAATCTCTCCCCAAATGTGAAAAAAACCTATCTGTATCCTCCCTTTTGCAAGGGTACACTCGGTGGTCAGATCAAACCACACTAATAAAGCCATACTGATAAAAGTTGGAGCCAATTCAAGTCGAACAAGCAGAATAAGGTGATAATTTAGATAAAAGCTGGACCTAAATAGAAGGCTAAAAAAAATATTAATACACAACACTATTCTATCTTAATACCCCACGTTTTTATCACATTCAAAGATGGAGTGGAGAGGTTCATAATATACTATACAAGCTTTCCAGATTAATTTGCCCTCCCCATCTAAGGAATTAATCATCACAAACAGATGTGGAATAAAGAACACAGCATTCTAACCATAGCTTATCATGGGCTCAGTGACTCCGTTCCGAAGCACAGCACAAGATTCATAGTCCATCTGAACTAGTTTCAAGAAAATTTTCACACACAAGTACTTCTGCCATCTATAAACTGCTTGATGGTATTAAATTCAAATAGATCCAAACTGAAATTCCTTCATCAGAATTTGGATATTACTATAAAATACTGCTAGATAGTAAACTTAGACCCATAACCTGATAAAAAGTGAATGAAAGAGTAAAGACTTGCACACAAAAACATAAATTACTACTACAACCATTACTAAGGGCACTAATAATTGATTGTTTGCAACCTTCAAAGTTTATGTTGAATCAAATCAATGAGATCTATCTATATTCTATGTCAATGATTAGGAATTTACAATACTTCAGTGATTTGAACCCAAAAAACAATAAAGGCCAAGGTACCCGGTAGGATCAGCGAGCATTGTTGGCTGGAAAGAACAAGTTTAATAGGACAATTGGAGATAAACACCAACCTGAAAGAAAAAGATTAGCTTCTTTTGTAGTCAATGAATGGAACAAGGAGGTAATCTCTTTCACAAGGGTTCCCCCTTCCACTTGAGTCTCCTACACTCGGATTTCACAACCAATCTCCAATCAACTACCCTCTGTCCTCATCCCATCTATTTAACAACCTTTCCCCGCTCAAACCCAACGCCCTTCTAACTACCTTAACTGCTCTAACTGTCCCCTTTCGCACCCTTGTTTCTTCTGGTGTAAACTTGGCACACTCGCTCGCGTATATGTCTAAGAGGTTTCTCGGCAACAATAGAATGAGTTAGCTAAACCACTTCCATGGTCCAATAATCGTCAAAACGTGTAAGCACAACACAATCAACAAATTCTGATTCATGAACATGGCCACACAAGCAGACATGAACCCAATCAATATCATTAAACATCGAATCTGATGTTAACTTTGATATCAATCTATAGCCAGCAAAGGTGACCAATTTTGATTCTGTAAATCCATATTAGGAGATAATTCTAGGTTCAATTCAATTAGTTCCTCAAAGATCATATTAAATTACTAGACACAACATCACCTAATGCAATAGAGAATATCGAAATATTCAAACACCACACTGTACCGCATAAATGCTTTATCCACATTCAACAAAAAAAGATGATAACAATAATAACAAGCGAGTCAACAACATCATCATAATAATAAGCACTAACACGTTAAAACTCACAAATGAAGTAACCAAGCATCAATAGGAGTTTCAAATTCCCATTATACCCTTATTATACCCATCCCATTTCTCTTTTAACCTAACCAACCGAATCGACGGCGATTCATTCGTCGGAAGATTCGTTATTGGAGGCAGTTGCTGCTGCGTCGGCGAGGTTGCTCTCCATCTTGAGGCGTTCGAGGGCCTTCTCGTGGGCCCAGGTTTCGATGGTCAAATCGGGCTTGGCGTTGAGCCCAACGCCAAGGATCACAATGGTGAGGAAGCTTGTGATGTAGCAAGGAAGCTCCCAATCTTCCCACTGACGAGACTCACCGGCTGGCAGCGGTGTCCGGTTAAAAAGGTAGCCCTTAGGGCGCTCCTCGTGGCCCGGGCTGGTCCACCGGCTCGCCCCGGAGCTTGAGCCGCCGCGAGTTCGCAGTGAAGGAAGGAGCCGGCGGTGGAGCATGGCGGAGGCGCTGCTTAAGGGTGTTGGGACCGGCATGGAGTCTGTTTTTCTCTTGATCTCTCGAAATGGAGTGAGAGTGAGACCTGCTTCCAGAGGAATTGGCCAATGGAGAGAAAGACAGGCTTTCTTACATTTTGTTTTGTTGCTACAGTTCTCAATGTGTTCAGTTGGGCCAAGAGCAGCCTCTTGGGCCGTTTTGGGCCCATATTTAATTGTTCTGAAAAAATAAGTTCAATACGAATGTGACCGAATTTTTTTACATTTTAAATAAGCAATAAAATGTGGTAAATTCACACAAATCGTATTAAACATTTATTCATTGGTTTCGCTTTTTCTAAAATTACTTTATATAATTTTTTCTCTGAACGACCGAAAAATTCTGGATTCATCTGATCAAGGGCAATTAAAGGACAATAGTTAATGTTAAAAATTAGAGTTTCTAAATAATTTATGAAATTATGGACGTTTAGTAGAATAAGCGGGAGATTTGAATTAGTTTGAAATCGCGTGAGGTGGCGGTGAGGCCCACCTCACTTAAGTGGACTTGCCACCTTGCACCACATCACAAATCAGCTTCTTCTCTCTCCTTCCCCCACCCAAAATCCCGAGCTCCCTCCATGGAAGGTCGAGAAAGCTTCCAAATTTTCTTGCTCTCATAAGTCTCTCCATACTCACTCAAATCCAACAAAGTTTGTCACCAAAGTTGTCGGATATCATCATCCAAACAGGACTTGCCTAACCACTCAATTTTTTATTCTGAATCCATTTCTAGGGTTAGTTTTCCCATTTGAGACCTTCCACTCACATCTCATGTTCTAGGGTTATGTGTTTGACAATTTACTATTTTACCCTTTTTACGTATTTTGACTCTGAATTTAGAATTTTCACTAATTCTACCCTTTAATCTATATTTTAGCTATAATTATTTGTTTTAGAATTGCGAGGTATTATACCTTTCTCTTTTTGTCGTTATTAATCAACACATCACTCGTTGAGTCTAAGGGGTATAAGGGGATTAGTTTGAGTTATTCAGGAAAGTGATTGTGGATTTTCAAGAAGACCCTGTTTGGTAGCACATTTCAGAAAATATTTCTGGGAGTATTTTTTCGGAATTCTGTTTTGTGTGTAAAATATAAACCAAAACACCACCAAGAAAGTGGTATTCTTCTATTTCCATGGGCTGGGAAAATTTCTCAAACTTCATTTGACAAAATTACCTCCCCCCCCCCCCTGTTCCATGTGTCAATGGAGCTACGACCCAATAATGATTTTCAGCAATTTGGAAGGGACGCAAAGGTTGTCGAGGTTATCACTGCTGTTGAACGGAGGATATGAGTTATCGTTGATTCTGATATTGACCCTGCCTGATCCAAATCATTCAACCAAAAACAAAAACAAAACAAGAAGAAAAAAATCATATCGAGTGAGATTGAGTAGAGTAATAAATCAAAAGAAGAAAGGAAAACATGAAATAGTGGTGATTATTTACCCCATGACTGGAGAAAAAGGAGAGTGAAAGAGAGCTGCAGTGATGTGTTTAGAAAGAGGAAGAGAGAGTGGGTGAGAGGAAGTGAGAATTATAAAGGATAATTTTGTAAAATCACTCCATATTTCTAGTAATATTTTACAATCAAACAAATATAGCATAAGGAAAATTAACCCAACTGTTCTGCCTGTTGGCAGATGTGTCCAACGTAGGTTGGATGATTGATCTTGGATACGGGTGTTTCTCTCTAGATGCCTATAGATTAGGTATCTGGGAGGAACGTGGATCACTGACACTGACCTAGGCGTATGCCTTCAAGGTGTGTGTGTGTGATCTAGTGTTTGGGATCAGAAAATGTGTACCTTACTGCTCTGCTTACCTGCCTTATATAGCCCGGCTCTAGGGTTTGGTGGCTGGGCCGAGGTGCAGCGTGGACTTTGGGCCGAGGTGCAGAGTGGGCCTAGGTCTAGCCCATAACACCAACATTTCCGAAAATATTTTGACATACCAAATAATTTTTTGGTAATATTTCTGAAAAATTTATTTTTCTACTATATTTCAGGGAATCGTAATTCACGGGTCAAAAAAAAAAAGTTCTCATTTACCAAACTCCCTTATCAAACCTATTTATATTATTTTTCTGGTAGTGAAAAACTAATTTCTTGTTAATATAATAAATTTAAGATCATTTGAAAAGATTATTATTATTATTATTATGGTAATCTAGATTATTATTATTATTCGTACCTTTGAAAAAGTAGAAGAACATCAAAAACTGTTAAAAACAATAGAAACAGGATAAAATGATCAACCGGCAATAACAAGGTGGATTCTAAATTGTAGGTGGTTTGCTTTTAAATTTCTGTAAAAAACCATCGAAAATAAACAATAACAGGAAAAAGCAAGACAGAAAGAAACTAAAAACCATCGACTCAGAAGAAACAAACTCAGCATCTTGCAGCTGGAGTGATGACTCCCGGATCCAGCATATCAGCAGTAAGAAGATTAAGTAGCTCACTGTGAGGGGATGTAATAGTGGATAAACCAAAAGGATCATCCATTGCTTTCTTCGCTAGCCAGTCCGCACAATGATTACAGGTCCTAGAAATATGCTTCAACAAGACAGACCAATCCTTATTGAGAGCAGCTCGAATCTTAGTTACCAGAGGTAGCTTTCGAGTGTCATTACCAGTCATGGTAAGAAGGCCAATGGCTTGAGCAGAATCTGATTCAAGAATAATTTTCTTCCAACCAGATTTCCAAGCAAACTCCAACCCATGTAAAATAGCCCAGAGTTCAGCTTGCAAAGGGGAGCAGGAACCAATAAAGACAGAGAAACCAGAAACCCAATTCCCCTCCCAGTCTCTCAATAATCCCCCACATGCAGCTCTCTCATTAGAAACTGCACCATCAACATTTAATTTTAAATAACCTTGAGTTGGAGCAATCCAGGCAGGGGAGGATCTGATGGGGGGGTATATAGGATCAACTTTTGTTAACCATTTTCTGTTACAGCACCTTAACTCTCTAATTGATTCAGCAATACAAGGAGAAGGGTCTTCAGGTCTCTTTACAAAGCCTTCATGAAGCTCTTTATTTCTCCAATACCATAAGAAATTACAAACGGTAAAGAAAAAGTCCCTCCAGTCCTTGGCATGGGTATTCTTTATATTCAAATTGAGGATAATCCACTCTTTGGAACAGCTTGAGGTGAAAAAACCAGGAGGAAGAGGATGCAACAAAGGTATTAGCCAGACCTTTTTAGCTTTATTACAGTCTCTAAAAGCATGGAGCAGGGTCTCCGCTAGATCAGGACAAGAGGGGCAGCTATTAGAGGAATCACTCCATTTGCTGATATAGTCTTTAGTTAGCATCCTACCATGGAGCATTTTCCACAAAAGAAGCTTAACTCTCTCTTTCCCTTTCCAACTCCATATCCGGTCCCAGCAGCTATCACTAGAGAGGGAGTTAGGACAGGTCAGATTTCTATAAGCCGATTTAACTATAGACTGACCTGGAAGCAAATTTCTCCAGCTAACACAATCCTCTCCTGCTTCCCCATCAGGATGAGGAATAGCCATAATCTGGTTTACTACACTTTCATTAAAATGGTTAAAGAGAAAGTGCGTATTCCATCCCTCTCCTGAAGAGAAAGAATTATGGTTTATTTTGAGATCAACAGTCTCAGCTGAAAGAGGAACAATTGCTAACGAAATTAAGCTAGTGTTGAGACCAGCCCAATCATCCTTCCAGAAATCAACCTTCTTCCCATTACCAATCTGCCAAGAGATGTTACTTAACATATCTGGCCAGACTTTGCATAAACTTTTCCATAAATGAGAATCATACGGTTTAGAAGATACCTCCTTTAACAACTCTTTATTTCTGCCATATTTAGCCACTAGCACTTGAGCCCACAGGTGGTCAGGGGATTGAATTAACTTCCAGGCACATTTTTGCAGGAAAGCTTCATTTTGCTTTCTAAGATTGATGATCCCCAAACCACCTTGCTTTTTGTCCATCTGGAGCTGCTCCCACCTTACCGCATGGTGATTCCTATGATTATCAGTGTCTCCCCAAATAAAACTCCTTTGAATTCTTTCTATCTCATCACAGATGCCCTTTGGGAGAAGGCTATTCTGCATATGAAACATAGGAATAGCTGAAATGACTGATTTAGCTAATGTCACTCTCCCTGCCATAGACAAGCAGCTCTTTTTCCAGCCCTGGAGTCTCCCATTTACTCTGTCCATGATCTCTCCATAATGTAGTTTATTTATTCTTCCATGCTTCATTCTATAGCCCAGGTATCTGCCAATATTCCTAGTATGAGCAAAGCCACTTATCTCCACAATAGAATTAGCCAGCTCAGAAGAAACATTCTTAGAGAAGAAAATGTTTGATTTGGGGTAACTAACCTTTTGCCCCGACATGTCACCGAAGATTGCAAGACAGTTCAGAATAGTCTTGATCTGATTAATGCTAGCTTCACCGAAAAGAAGCAAATCATCTGCAAAAAGCAGGTGAGATATAATTGGACCACCTTTTCCAGCTTTCATGGGCTTCCACTCCTCTCTATTAATGCAGTCAGCAATTAAATGAGACAGCTTCTCCATACACAGAACAAAGATATAGGGAGATATGGGGTCCCCTTGTCTAAGGCCTCTGCTAGGAGAAATTCTGCCTGACTTAGCACCATTCCAAAGGATTTCCAGCTCAGAAGTAGAGATGCAATGCATGATGAGATTCACAAATTGATCAGGAAGACTAATCTCCTTAAGCACTTTATGGATGAAACTCCAGGACATGCGATCATAGGCTTTTTCGAGATCAATCTTTATAGTAAAAAAGCCCCGCTTACCTTTCATTCTATTCATAGAATGAACCATCTCCTGAGCAATAACAATATTGTCTTGAATTTGCCTATTGGGAACGAAGCTGACTTGGTGAGGGGAGATTAGCTTGTTTAGAATGGGTTTCAGCTTCCCAACAATAATTTTACTGATACCTTTATATAACACTGAGCAAAGAGCTATAGGCCGAAATTGAGAAATTCTTTCAGGTTTAGCAAGTTTTGGAATTAAGACAAGTAAGGTTTTATTGAGATCCCTAACATCACCTGGATTCTTCCAGATATGAGAGGCACACTCTACCACTTGCTTCTTCAGGAGATCCCAATTTTTTTGGAAGAAAAGAGCTGGGAATCCATCAGGGCCAGGAGCTTTGAGACCACCCATGGAAAAAAAAGCCTCCTTAATCATAAGATCAGTTATGGGCTCATTAATCAACTTCAGATCAGATTCAACAAGGCCAGGCCAGTTAACACTAGTGACAGCCCAAGGTCTATTACAGTTTTCTTCTGCGAACAGGTTATTGAAAAACCCTAAAATAAGCTTCTTCAGATTTCCTTCTTCTCTAACAGGATGACCTTCATCATTTTTTAATTCTAGGATCTTATTCCTAGCCCTCCTGATGATAGTAGTCGTATGATAAAATCTAGTGTTCCGATCTCCATCTTTTATCCAATTGCATCTAGCTTTTTGAAACCAAAGAGCTTCTTCTTGATCCAACACTCGGTTCAGTTCTTCCTGGAGGGCCTTGTCTAGGTCTGAGTTAAACTGATCCAGGTGGTTATTGGTATTCAGTTGAATTTCATGCAACTTATTAAGTAGGAACTCCTTTCTAATCTGAATACACCCAAACACCCTTTTATTCCAAGACTTTAAAGGGTTAACCAGTTTATACAAGCTCTGGTTAATTTTAAGATGAGGTTTCCAAACAAATTTGAGAAAGTGGGAAAAGGAAGAATGCTCAAGCCAAGCCACCAGAAATCTGAAAGGCCTATCCTTCTTACCATTTTCTTTTGTAGAGAAGGTTAGGAGCAAAGGATTATGATCAGAATTAAGCCTGGGCAAGGATCTCACATAAGCATCATCAAAAGCAACTCTCCAATCTGCATTTACACAAACTCTGTCTAATCTTTTGAAAACCCTGTCAAGATGAAGCCATTTAGGTCCCTTCCAGGTAAACTTAGAATCTTTACAGCCGAGATCCAAAAGATTACAATCATTAAGGAAAGAGGAGAATTTCTGGCATCTAGCAGTATTGACAGGGGCTCCACCTTTTTTTTCATTAACTGAAGCAATTTCATTGAAGTCTCCCATTATGACCCAAGGACCACCCACAATGTTTCTAATCCTCTTAATATTTGGCCATAGCTCCTCACGAATATCCTCCCTAGGATTGGCATAGACCACAGTTAAGAAAAAAGAATTCCCTGAACTAATCGAGCAATACATGTGAATGAACTGGCTATTTTTTTCTATTATCTCTATATTGAAAGCATCTTCCTTCCACAGGATCCAGATACCACCTGAGAAACCCACAGCTTCCTCTAATTCAAAATTATTGAAACCCAGCTGTTTAATCTTTTTCTGAGCAATAGCCCCACTAATTCTCGATTCTAAAATAGCAACCAAGCCAACCTTATATTTCCTTACGAAATTACTAAGGGATGTCTTGAAAGATTTCTTTGCAGCACCCCTACAATTCCAAACTAGGCAATTCATTGGATAACTAGATCATGGTCAGGGTTACTGAGCCCCTGAACACTCTCTATCATATGAGCAGCTTCATTCATGGTTGAATTCTTTTCCATCTCCATTCCATCCTTCCCTTCTTTATCAGGAGGTTCCCCTTTTTTCAATTGAACATCACTACTAGATTGAGTAGTATCCATATCCGAAGGCTTGTTATCCTCCATACATAGATCACTGCTAGTAGTTTGACCAGGCATATCACTAAGATTAGAAGCAGCAATCTTATCACACAGATCCTTCTCTACCTCAATCAGAATATTCTGTAAGTTTCTTTGTTTGGGATAAGTCCGAGGTTCAATCTTATAAATTTATTTATTTTTTTGGTGAGGAATTTTTGCTTTTAAAATATAACGTCTTCTCAAGCATATGATATTTTTGGACAGTTGTCAACCTTCAAAACTAGTTTAAAATTAGACAAGACGAAACTAGTTCCATGAAATTAACCATATAAAAACAAAACAATTCAAAATCAGACTGGGTTTTATCATATTGATTTTGTCGACCAATCAAAGAGATAACTCAAGATGCAAGTATAAGGAGTCTCGAGGAATAAGTCATCCAGATCACGAGAACATATCTAGGGGTATCCATGGAGCGGTTCATAAACGATTTTAACAAAAACCGAATCGAATCAATTTTAAATTGTTTGGTTTTCAAACCGAACCGATTTTCTTTTTTAAAACCAATTTTTATTTATCCAAACTGATTTGAAACCGGTTTCAAGACCGGTTTATGGTTCAAAACCGGTTTTGATACAAAATCAAATCAAAACCTCTTTTGAATCGATTTTCATTCAAAATCGGTTATGAACCATAAACCGGTTATAAGTTCAAAACTGATTTTATAACAATTTCAAAATTGGTTTTTAATGAGTTATGCTATTTATTTATTTTATTTTTTTAAATACCTTTTTATTTATTTATTTATTGCTTAAAATATCTAGATTATTTTGATTAAACATGAGAATGTCCTCTATTTATTTTTTGCTAAAAATATCTAGGCTATTTTGATTAAATATGAGTAGGCACACTATTGAAACCATCAATAATTTATTCATCCATATAGAAGTGATGCTCACAATCATGGAAATTCTTGTTTTAACCATAAATATGCTCACAATAAGCAAAAACATAAAGATAAAACTGCATTATCAATAATTTTAATAGAAACCAAATCCATCATATAAAAAACCATATTTGAGTTTTCTAGACACAAAATGCAATTTTCTATTCTAACTCATATTTTCTCGTAAAATATCAATGAGAAAAAAAGAGGTAAACATAATAAATCCAATAAAAGTAAAAGTAAAAATAAGAACCATTAAAAATGGATATGGTTTGGTTATTTTGGATATCCAAATTATTGTGAAAATGGATATCCAAACCTAAAACAAAATTAAAAAACTGGATTGCTTTGGATCATTTGGGTTTTTTGAACAACCCTAAACATATTTAGTGGTCTTAGAGCACACAATATTTAGAGGGGTAGAGGGGTGAGAAAGGGAGAAAAAATTGATGAGAGAAAGGAAAAAAAAGAAAGATTAATATTTTTTTAAACTAAATGTCAAAATTTCAATTGAAGGATCACGGTGATCCTGGTGAGTGGTGACCATAAATTTTTTTTCCCAAGATCACGAGGCTTGAAGTTAGAGTTTACATATCAAATAACTTTAAAATATTTTTCATACAAGTTTTAATCTTTTTTCTTCTTTGAAAATTTTAATGTACATGATCCCTGACCTCCATCGTGATTATATTATATATTATACGTAAGCACGAATAATAAATTGGAACACATAGCTTCTACAACAATAACCACACATAACGGAAAAAATGTTTCTTTTTAAATGACTTAACTTATATCCTTTTACTTTCACAAAGAGGTGGGACCCACACTTTTTTTTTTCAACTCTCTCTCTCTCTCTTAAAATGACACAACTTTACATCCTTTAAAATGACACACACTTTTTACTATATATAATGGGCCAGATTATGTTTACAAACTTTTTTGTTTACAAACACTTACAAACTATACTATATTCTCCCGGAAAAATACAAATTTTTGCAAACTACATGTTCCCCCAGGAGAAGATAGTGTAATTTATAAAAAAAAATCCAAAAAATTTATAAACCAACCGTCTCCTATATATAATACCCCTATAAACACCCACTTCATGTCCTATATATAATACCCCTATAAACACCCACTTCATGTACTAAAAGCAGCTTCAATTAATACAAAACATCTTCCAGCTCCTCTCTTTCTCTCATTTCTTTCTTTAGCATTCAAATCTTATTATGGATACAATAGAAACCAATAAAGGTGAAGCCAAACAACTTAACCATGAAGGAGGACAAGTCCAAGAAGAAGATGGCATGCTTTTTGCCTATAACATGATATCTTCTGTGGTGGTTTCACTGGCGATTCGGTCCGCGGTTGAGCTTGGCATCTTCGACATCCTAGCCAAAGCCGGTGAAGGTGTGAAGCTTTCTGCAGAGGACATTGCAATTCAGATTGAAGCAGAGAACCCAGAAGCACCCACAATGCTGGACCGTCTTCTAAGGATGTTGGCTAGTCACTCCATACTATATTGTTCGCTTGGTAGTGATCGACAAGGGATGGCATCACCTCAAAGGCTCTATAGTCTCACCCCTGCCTCCAAGTATTTTGTGACTGACGCTGATGGTGTGTCATTCGGACCCTTCTTGAGCTTAGGTCTGGACAAGGTCTTCTTGGAAAGCTGGTAAGTTAAAATGTGGTGATAAAAGAAGTAGGTAGTGTTTGTTTTGCATTGTAAGGGTGTAAATAGGTTAGATTGGGTTAAGCTTTAATCTAAATAAGTTAACTCTAATTAATAATTATTGATTCCAGTAATAAGGAATTTATTTCTGGTTCGAGTCGTGAAATGCAAAAAAAGATATGGGAAGTAGGGGTGTTAAAAAAGTCGGGATTCTTTGGCCCGACTCGTAGACTCGACTTGATTTATGTGATTTGGTTGTTGGATTCAAAGTTAGACTTGTACAAAAATTTATTTAATAAAAAGGCCACAGACTCAAAACCCATCAGACTAGTCTACTAGCTATTTTCTTTATACTAACCTAATTTTCACTCCTATCGTCGCGCCCAGCGCACTCAAGCCATCAAGCAACCATTCTTCGTCATTTTAACCTAATTTTTAATGATTTTATTCTATATTATATTGTCTGGATATATATTGAATTTATGAATTTTTATAGAATTATTAGTGATGTTGATCGTATATATACTATGTTTAGATACATTTTTGTTGTCTAACCTTTTTTTAATAGATTAAGTCAGGCTTTTACTTTTTGTAAATAAGTCAAATCACATACCGATAATTATATTCATAACAGATTACAAGCTAAACTAGTATGCATATTTAAACACAAACTTAATTTTTTAAGTTAAAATTCCGGCATAACTTAACCCATTAACACTCCTAATTACAAGAGCCACCCTGGTATAAGTCTAAATATGCTCGAATTGTATTAAATATTTAAAAAAAAAATTAGGCCTAAATACAATATTTTGAATCTATTGTTACCTATTAGCCTGATTATCTAAGTTATAGGTTTGTTATAGGCTTCATGTATATAGAAACACGGCCTGGTAAATAGACTAATCACTGAAGCAATTTATGCGGGGCCTATAACATAGCCTGCATTAGGATTGAGTTGGCCTAACTTGTTTGGTGAAACAAGCCAGACTTAACCTAAAGTAAAGCTTATCTAAAATTATAATAAATAAATTTAAATAAGATAATTGATTATAATTATGTGATCAATGTCTAAAAAGTATGATAAGCTAAATAGGCTTAGAAGTCTAAAGGCTTATTATAATTTACAAGTTGAAATAAGTTAAAAACTCTTACTTTTTTTGATAATTATAATATTTTGTATTTTGCTTTTTATTTTTAAAATATCATAAAAAAATTTGTGAAAACGAGAAGTTTATAAATAGGGGAAAAAATTATCCATACAACTTTATATCCTTTTATTTTTAACATTATGTACTATTGATAATATATAGTTACAATATGAAAAATTATTAATTTTTTTCTCTTCTCACACTTTAGCTGACGTGGAAATTAAAAATTTATATTTTCACATTATAACTATGTACCATCAGTAATAAATAATGTAAAAATTAAAAGGCCACAACTTGTACTTGTGTCCTTTAAGAAGACACACACTTAACCTTTATATTTTATTTTATTTTTTTTTTTTTTGGTAAGCAACCTTTATAAATTTTACCTGTTCTTATCATTTTAAAATAAAAAAATAAACCAAACACGTTTTTCATTTTTCACAAAATCTGAGCACTTTTTTTTTTTTAACTAGGTTTCTTTCTATATTATCATTTTTCTTTTTTTAAAAAAATATGGGAAATGTCAATTTTCGATTACACGAATTAAAAACTCTTGCCTACTGCTCATCCTTTGAAGAAGAAGAAATAAAACTTAGTGGCGATAGAACTTTAATTTAACAGTGAAGTCTTAAAATGTGTTTTTAAATTCATGGTAATGAATGATTTGCATTGAGTTACAGGACCGAAGTAAAAGGAGCTATAATGGAAGGAGGTATTCCATTCAACAGGGTTTATGGCATGCATTTATTTGAGTATCCAAGTGTGGATCCCAGGTTCAATGATGTTTTCAACAAAGCTATGTCCAATCTTACCGCTGTAGTCATGAAGAGGGTTCTTGAATGCTACGAAGGTTTTGAACACATCAATAGACTAGTGGATGTTGGTGGTGGTCTTGGGATCAATCTCAAGCTCATCACTTCCAAATATCCTCATGTTCAGGGTGTTAATTTTGACTTGCCTCATGTCATAGAGCATGCTCCTATCTATCCTGGTATATTCTGATGGTCATTTAATTATTTTGTTGCAAATCCTAATCGAAAGAAATTAAGATATACAATTTACAACTTTTACGTTGCAGGCGTGAAACATGAGGGAGGAGATATGTTTGAGAGTGTTCCTAACGGAGATGCCATTTTCTTGAAGGTGAATTCAAAGCTTTTGAAGGAATTATCCATATAAATTTTCTCAATAAATGTTCAATTCCCATTACTATAGTTCCAAGAAATTTCAATCTCAAGTCGCTTTAATTTTAGGGTTCGCTTTTTTCTGCAGTAAGCTCAATACGTCATTATTTTGGAGCGGAAATCATGGTGTTTTTATAATTTTAATTTATTTTAGGGTTATAATATATAGTCTTTATATATATAATTTTTTAAGATTTCAATACCAAAACGATGTCGTTTTGAGAATAATTGCAGATAACTTATATGCAGTAAATGTAGAAATATTTTTCCCTTAATTTTATTAAGGCATATAAAATTACACGAATAGTTGTATATGCACTTACTTAGTGCATGTAAAATTTAATTAAATTTAAGTAGTCATCAGGCATCAAATATTTTAATGCAAACAGCCAACAAATGTAACATTCTATGATTTATTAAGGTCATGACTTAATTTTCTGTACCAAATTTTTCAGTGGATCCTTCACGATTGGAGTAATGAACAGTGTTTGAAGTTGTTGAAGAACTGCCATAAGGCTATTCCCAATGATGGGAAAGTGATTGTTGTGGACTCAGTTCTTCCTGCTTTACCTGAGAGTACAGCTGCTGCTTGGCGTGCTTTCAAAGCTGACCTCTTAATGATGACTCAAACCCCAAATGGGAAAGAGCGAACTCAACAAGAATTCATGGAATTGGCATTAGGATCTGGATTTAGTGGCATCAGACTCGTTTGCTTTGTCTCTGGCTTCTGGGTTATGGAGTTCTTCAAGTAAAGATAACTATTTAGTATTTGCTCAATTGTTCTTGTATCACTGCATTTTGGTTAATGTGTAATAAAATAAGGAAAAAACACTTCTTACAAGTATTTTTCTGCCGAGCCACCAATAGCTCCACTTTTGATTTTTTTTTTTTTTCTAGTGGTCTCACACTTATTGTGTCTCGTGAAAGGGAGATAACTTCCGCAACTGAAGAACTTATTATCCCATAAAATAACTCTAGTGTTTGTTGGGACCAGAACATCTCTCACTAACATGTCATTGCTGGCTCCGCCACGGTTGACAGCTAAACATGACCGGTGTTTTTACATATTGTGTTGCGGGTCATAACACATTTTGCTACCCTGTTATTTATTATGTTTATGTTGGGACTAATGTTGTCGAAATAGAGTTTTTATGTAGAAATGAAAGGGATAGTAAAACCGTAAATCGTAAAAACGATACGAAACGTAAAATTTCTACTACTCAAAATCAAGAAATATATATATATATATATATATATATATATATATATATATATATATATATATGCATGTAAAGAAAGGTAAAATTATTTCTCCGACCGATTGACATCTAGCAATGACAGGTGTATAGTTATCATTTTCCATATCTAATGCTTCCACCTATTGTATGATTATAATTTCCCACATTTTAACATATATATATATATATATATATATATATATATATATATATATATATATATATGGTAACTATTTGATCGCTAGACGTCAAGCGGCTGGAGAGATGTAAACCAAAAAAAAATCACATAAGTCACTATTCAAAATTTAATAAATAATTTCATATTTAAAAGATGGGTTCACTTTTTCTACGGTTAATGTAGATAACTTATTTACATTAAGCCCAAAATGACGTCGTTTTGAGGCGGAAATCTAGATTTTTTGTAATTATAATAGTCTTTCTTATTATAATTTTTTAATTTCCAATCCAAAATGACGTCATTTTGGGAGCGAATGTAGATAACTTATCTACATTCACTGCAGAAACATTAAAGCCTTAAAAGATATAAGTCACGTAACTATATAAGACATATGTTTAAAAACACAAAAAGAGAAAATTGAATTTTAAAAAATAGGAAATAGGTTTTTTATTAAGAAAAATAAAAATAAAAATTAAGTTTAAGTAAAAATGGTAAAAAATGTAAAAACTTGCGTTTGTACTGTTTTTATGTGACATTTTTACGGTTCGACTCATGCACATCCCTATTTTTACCACTTTTACTAAGCACCGTTATTAAACTTACATTTTTAGAGTGCATTTCCACCATTTCTATGTTTTTACGTGTTTAGACTAATTTTTGACAAATGGTTGGGACTTCGTTGTCTCTCATATATACACCGAAATTGAGATGGATATTCTATTAAGGTCGTGCGTCATGATGCTGCATGCTGATAAAAATATATATGGTGATAAAATATTCATCGAAGCCGTTGAATTCAGCTCTATGAACTCAATTGATTATTCTTGTCCTAGCAATAAACTCAACATATATATAAGTTACAGTTTTTTTTCAAACATATTACATCACAGTACATATCAAGATATGAGAAGGATTAAATTAAAGTATGAATCAAAGTTAAATTTCAACGAAAATGAAAAAATAAAATAAAATAAAAATGTATACGTCAAAGCTTTGAAAAATGGATGCCTTGGCGTGTGGAAAGCTTCTTCCTTCATGGATTAATACTTAACTGAGTTCTTTCTACATGAAACAATTCTATTTATGCTACCAACCACCGTATCAAGAATACAACTCGGTTTATTATTCTCCCAACCCACTAGCTACGTCAAGTATTACACCTAACAGTTGCAACTCGGTTCATGGTCATGCTATACGCTTCACGCACCATGCATATGCTACTATGTGTTCATTGCATGGTTCATATCGAGCGTCAATTCAACCCAAAAGTTTAATGTCACATTAAAATTTTTATATCATATTTCTTTAACAAAAAGCAACACATTTAAGCAGCTAGAATGGATGCTACAATAATGCTTGACCAGACGAAATTTTGTATTAAATGGAGGGTGTGTAAATTAAAAGATACAAACTAACTTATGAAACAGCATATTATTATCACTTACTCTCTTCAGGGAAGCAGAACTTAATAGTATATCACTCCTTTAAAAATGGGGGAAGGGCAACATGTCCTCAATTGAGGAAACCATATATGATTTTCCTCCAACAAATTGTTAATCCTAAATTCAGAATACATGGATAGAAGTAATAGAAACAGGTGAGAACTAATATTGAAATCGAATATCAAGATATATGCTAGTAAATACTGGAAAAAAGAGGACAGAAACAATCACAAATTGTTCAATTTTCTTCGCTGAAGAACTAGGATTTGGCATTGCAGTGCTTTGCCTGACACTGGTTTGAATGTGCTGGTATGAGCCAAGAAGTAGATTTAAATGCCCTTTAGAATTGCTTAAAACATGTTATCCAAAATCCTGTGTTACTCTACTCAATCTACCCAATGCCTCATAAATCTCCTCTGCTTCAGGGTGTGATATATCTCCAGAAAGAAATCCTTGGATGACCCCTTTTACTTCAATGCAGCTCCACCCTGGTTTCTTCTTGAGATCCCTTTTACTCATAACTCTCCTTAATTCTTCAACCTCATTCCATCTTCCAACACTTGCTTTTACATTACTCAAAATAGTATAATATCCAGCATTATCAGGTTCTAGTTCCAAAAGTCTTTGTGCTGCATATTCTCCAAATTTCTTATTTCCATAAACTCTGGAAGCTGATAGAAGAGCACCCCAAATCCTGCTATCAGGTAGAATTATCATTTTCAATATTATGGCTAAGGCCTCGTTAAGCATCCCAGACCGACCAAAAAGATCCACAATGCAAGTATGGTGATCCAAAGCTGGTTCAATACCAAAACCCCATTTCATAGAATAGTAAATATTGCAGCCTTCACTGACAAGACCAGAGTGGCTGCAAGCAGAAAGTAAGCTCAAGAAGGTGACGGTGTTCGGCTGCACTTTTTGTTCCAGCATTGAATTAAAATACTTAAGGGCTTCAAAACCGAAACCATGGGAGCCAAGTCCCTCAATCATTGTAGTCCATGCTACAACATCTTTGACAGGCATCCTATCAAAACATGTTCTAGCAGAAGACATGCTACCACCTCTTATGTACATGTTTAAGATAGAAGTCTCCAGTTGTACAGTACCTTCTACAGGTTCATTGAACAAGTTCTTTATAAGATAACCATGGACCATTTTTCCCAATTTCAGAGCTCCCAGGTTCGCATATACATCAAGTAGATTTCTCCAAATTTCAGGGACAATATCAAGATTTTCAGCTTGCATTTGTTGGAATAAAACTATGGCCTCCATAAATGAACCATTTTGAATGAAACCTGACATCATAGCACCCCAAGTGATGTTACTTTTAAAATGAATTTCTCTTAACAGTTGAACTGATATTTCCAATTTCCCACACTTGGCATAAAAGTCAAGAAGAGAAGTCAGCAAAACATCATCAGAAAACCCTGATTTTATGACTAAGCAGTGCATTCCTTCACCCTCAGAAAGACTACCAGACTTTGCAAATGCTGATATAACTAGCGTTAAAGTCTCAATGTTCCACAAATGCACTTCTAGGCTCTTCATTTGGTTGAACAAACCAGCCACTCTCATCGTGTCTCCTTCCGAGGAATAAAAGGAAATTAAAATATTCCAGGAAGCCACATCCATTCTGTTCATTTCACAAAATAAAAGTTCAACTTCTTCAGCACTCCCTTTATTAGCATACATTCTCAAAACTGAATTTTTCACTGTCCAATCCATTAGTAATCCACTCTTCACTGCATACCCATGAATTTGAGTTCCCATGTTCAATGTTGTGGAAGCACAACATGGCTGTAACATTACAATAAGAGTAACCGAATTCGGTTCCAATTCCATCCTCATCTTGTTGAACAAATCAAAAGCCACTCTAACATGTCTCTCATAAATATATCCAGCAATCATCAGCGTCAATGAAACCACATCTCTGTACAACATTACATCAAACAATTCTATTTATGCTACCAACCACCGTATCAAGAATACAACTCGGTTTATTATTCTCCCAACCCACTAGCTACGTCAAGTATTACACCTAACAGTTGCAACTATCCATACTAACTGCATGTCTCCTATTCGTTACAACTAACTGTGCATGGTCATGCTATACGCTTCACGCACCATGCATATGCTACTATGTGTTCATTGCATGGTTCATATCGAGCGTCAATTCAACCCAAAAGTTTAATGTCACATTAAAAATTTTATATCATATTTCTTTAACAAAAAGCAACACATTTAAGCAGCTAGAATGGATGCTACAATAATGCTTGACCAGACGAAATTTTGTATTAAATGGAGGGTGTGTAAATTAAAAGATACAAACTAACTTATGAAACAGCATATTATTATCACTTAGGGCTCGTTTGCATTAGCTTTTTTTTCTCCAAAAGTTGTTTTTTTTTTGAAAAAAAAGCACTTCTCAGTTTTCGTTCATTTGGATAGCTACTTTTGAAAAAAGCAGAAGTCACAAAAAAAGTCAAAAACTTACTTTTTCCATAAGCTAAAAATTTTAACTTCTAAAGAAAGCAGAAATCAAAAGCCAATTTTTATTTCAAAAACTAAATATTTTTATAAAAATATAAATAGTTTTAACTTTTATAAAAAAGACTTCTAAAATGGGAAGAGATAAAAGTTACTTTTTTTAGAATTGCAAACAAACGGGCTGTTACTCTCTTCAGGGAAGCAGAACTTAATAGTATATCACTCCTTTAAAAATGGGGGAAGGGCAACATGTCCTCAATTGAGGAAACCATATATGATTTCCTGCAACAAATTGTTAATCCTAAATTGAGAATACATGGATAGAAGTAATAGAAACAGGTGAGAACTAATACTGAAATCGAATATCAAGATATATTCTAGTAACTACTGGAAGAAAGAGGACAGAAACAATCACAAATTGTTCAATTTTCTTCGCTGAAGAACTAGGATTTGGCTTTGCAGTGCTTTGCCTGACACTGGTTTGAATGTGCTGGTATGAGCCAAGAAGTAGATTTAAATGCCCTTTAGAATTGCTTAAAACATGTTATCCAAAATCCTGTGTTACTCTACTCAATCTACCCAATGCCTCATAAATCTCCTCTGCTTCAGGGTGTGATATATCACCAGAAAGAAATCCTTGGATGACCCCTTTTACTTCAATGCAGCTCCACCCTGGTTTCTTCTTGAGATCCCTTTTACTCATAACTCTCCTTAATTCTTCAACCTCATTCCATCTTCCAACACTTGCTTTTACATTACTCAAAAGAGTATAATATCCAGCATTATCAGGTTCTAGTTCCAAAAGTCTTTGTGCTGCATATTCTCCAAATTTTTTATTTCCATAAACTCTGGAAGCTGATAGAAGAGCACCCCAAATCCTGCTATCAGGTAGAATTATCATTTTCAATATTATGGCTAAGGCCTCGTTAAGCTTCCCAGATCGACCAAAAAGATCCACAATGCAAGTATGGTGATCCAAAGCTGGTTCAATACCAAAACCCCATTTCATAGAATAGTAAATATTGCAGCCTTCACTGACAAGACCAGAGTGGCTGCAAGCAGAAAGTAAGCTCAAGAAGGTGACGGTGTTCGGCTGCACTCTTTGTTCCAGCATTGAATTAAAATACTTAAGGGCTTCAAAACCGAAACCATGGGAGCCAAGTCCCTCAATCATTGTAGTCCATGCTACAACATCTTTGACAGGCATCCTATCAAAACATGTTCTAGCAGAAGACATGCTACCACCTCTTATGTACATGTTTAAGATAGAAGTCTCCAGTTGTACAGTACCTTCTACAGGTTCATCAAACAAGTTCTTTATAAGATAACCATGGACCATTTTGCCCAATTTCAGAGCTCCCAGGTTCGCATATACATCAAGTAGACTTCTCCAAATTTCAGGGACAATATCAAGATTTTCAGCTTGCATTTGTTGGAATAAAACTATGGCCTCCATAAATGAACCATTTTGAATGAAACCTGACATCATAGCACCCCAAGTGATGTTACTTTTAAAATGAATTTCTCTTAACAGTTGAACTGATATTTCCAATTTCCCACACTTGGCATAAAAGTCAAGAAGAGAAGTCAGCAAAACATCATCAGAAAACCCTGATTTTATGACTAAGCAGTGCATTCCTTCACCCTCAGAAAGACTACCAGACTTTGCAAATGCTGATATAACTAGCGTTAAAGTCTCAATGTTCCACAAATGCACTTCTAGGCTCTTCATTTCGTTGAACAAACCAGCCACTCTCATCGTGTCTCCTTCCGAGGAATAAAAGGAAATTAAAATATTCCAGGAAGCCACATCCATTCTGTTCATTTCACAAAATAAAAGTTCAACTTCTTCAGCACTCCCTTTATTAGCATACATTCTCAAAACTGAATTTTTCACTGTCCAATCCATTAGTAATCCACTCTTCACTGCATACCCATGAATTTGAGTTCCCATGTTCAATGTTGTGGAAGCACAACATGGCTGTAACATTACAATAAGAGTAACCGAATTTGGTTCCAATTCCATCCTCATCTTGTTGAACAAATCAAAAGCCACACTAACATATCTCTCATAAATATATCCAGCAATCATCAGCGTCAATGAAACCACATCTCTGTACAACATTACATCAAACAATTGGCGAGCGTAACCAATGCACCCACATTTCACATAAACATCAATCATGGTATTACAAAAATACAAATCCAAATCGAAACCCATTTGAACTGCGACACAATGGATCATTTTTCCATACACAGCATCTATCCTGATGGATGATAAGGCTCGGTTTACTATTGGAAAAGTAAAAGTATCATGAGTAACACCCATTTGTCTCATCTTTTTGTAAATTGACAAAGCTGAATGGAATAGTCCCAAATCAACATGGGATCTTATAACTAAATTCCACATTGTTGAATTGGGTTTATCCTCTGACATTGTTTTGAACACACCAAGGACACTGTCAAGGTCATGAAACTGTGCATACAAGGTGAGGATCTTTGAAGCAGTGGAATTGGTACTGCACACCAATGCATTAGAGACAATGAGAAAGGCATGGGCTTTTTTCACAGTGGGAAGATCATGGCATGAGTTTAGCAGAACAGGGGCATTGTGATGTGAGGGTTTCAAGTAATGGGTGTGAAGAAGACAAAGAGGAAAAAGGTGAAGACGTTTAAGGACATGATGATGTTGATTATGAAGTTGTGGAAAGAAGGGAATCTTGAATGATTTCTGGGAATGCTACTTTACAATGGAACAGGTTTGTTTGTCAGTGCTGCTGATTGCTGAATAAGTGTTTCACAGTTACGCTAAATTTGAATAGGATGTGAACAGAAAGGAATGGAATGGAATGGAGTTAACCACGGCTGCTAGGGGCTTTGACTCGGTTGGTGAAGGGTTTGTATGTCTAAAATTAATCGTTGGCAGACGATTGAACTTGTATAGAAGCTAGTTTAATAAAAAAGGCTTCATGCTCTAATTTAAAAGTTCGGCGTTAGAACCTATCAGGGTATCCTAGTATATAATTTTTTTTTTATACTTTTTATACTACTTGTAATAGCTCTCTTTCTTCTCAATCCATTTCACCTCATTTTATTAGTTAAATAGACTTTTTGAATGATTTTGTTCTATATTATGATGTTTGGATATATATTGAATTTATGAATATTTATGGAATTATGAGTATTGTTGATTGTATATTCTGTTTGGATAAATTTTTGTTGTTTTATTTTTTTTAAACAGGCTAAATCAAACTTTTATTTTTCGTAATCAAGTCAGGCCTAAAAGTTCGGCTCGCCCCGGCCCGTTAACACCCCTAGATTTAACATTGAAAAAAAAATAAACAAAAAGAACCGATATCATAAATATATATATATATATATATATATATATATATATATATATATATATATATATATAGGAAAAAAAAATTCTCCATTCACCGGAGATAACGTTATCTCCAGTGAGTTCAAAACGACGTCGTTTTGGATTATAAGATTAAAAATTTATAATGATAAAGACAAATATAACCCTGCAATATATTATAATTACACAAACACTTTGATTTCCGCCCAAAACAACGTCATTTTGAACTCTGTAGAAATAACTTTATCTCCGATGACAGGAGAAATCATTTTCCCATACATCTTTTTCGTATTGTTTAAGAAGTTGAATATGTAGAAAAATCATAAAATTAGAAATAAGTTGACTTATAATAAATATGTAGTTGGAGTAAATGCATTTAAGGGAGTGTTTTTCTAATTTTAGTAAATGTCCTTATTGCTACATAGTGTTGGAAATTTATCCCACTGTGAAAAACAATTCCAAAATCATAACTACTAGTTTTCTAAGTCTATATATGTATTACTAGTTGAAAAACAAAAACAAGTGTTTATAAATAAATAAATAAATAAAACAAGAAACAAAAAAGAGGTTTGAAGAGTTAGACTTGAATATAAAAGAAAAATCCGCTTATGCATTCTTCTGATTTACATTTTTTGCTATATGTTTTGGAGTGATATATTAAGTTTTGTACACAAAATATCTAACAATCCACATATCAATACATCATTATAAAGAAAATATTCAAGATTATTTTTTAGTCAACAATAGTTGCCCTGGTATTTTTAGCAATCACATCTCAAGGCTTTTACACCTACAACAAATAGGAAAAATTTGTCGCCCCCCCCCCCCCCGGTTATAAATATCAATGTTCTAAACACAAGCTAACCATCATTTTCTATATAATTTGTTTATACAAAATATGACTTGAGCGTCTAAGTATTTTGTAGGTATAAACCCCCTCCCAACTTGTTCTATCAAAGGCCTATGGAGGGTTAACTTCAAACTAGCCTCAAAATATCTTCAAAAGCAACCTATTGGTCAGCCTAAGAAATCTTGGTAAGATCATTGGCGCCATTTGTAACGAAGGTAAACTTCAATTACCATATTAGGGTACAATCCTACAAACTCTTTTTAAGGGGATTTACATCCTGTAAATTCTCAAAGTCACCATAGTATGATCCATAGTAGTTAATTGCACCGCGAGTCATATCGTATGTGCGTTGTTGTGCCTTGCTGGAACTCAAACTCCTGGATGTCATATTTAGTTATAAGAATAAATATCATTTTTGGTCCTCAGCAAATTTCACAACGCCCGTTTTAGTCCCTAGTAAATAAAAAGGTCCATCGTGGTCCCTAAGAAATTCAAAATAGACCCATTTAGTTGAAATCATGGTCCCTCAGATGAAATCGTGGACCCATTTAGTTGAAATTGTGAGGGACCACGATTTCAACTAAATTGGTCCATTTTGAATTTCTTAGGGACCACGATGGGCCTTTTTATTTTCTAGGGACTAAAGCGGGCATCATGAAATTTGCGAAGGACCAAAATGGTATTTACCCTAGTTATAATTACATGATATCTGCTATACTTTGTATCTATCCTTTCATGCAACAAGTAAATCATGGGTGAAGATTATTCCATAAATCCTGAGTTTATTGAGATGTTGTATCTCACCCCATTTGGGGGCATGTTTCAGGTGCTCTAACAGCAGAAGAGCCCTCATATGGCAATAGAGTGATTTAGGGATAGAGATCCCATATATGTTGGAGATCCCAAAAGAGCCCTCATATGTACCATTTATCATATTCGGATAAGCATTGACCATTAGTTATGGTTGCAGGGATTCAAGTATAAATTCTGTACAAGTATGAGTTTGTACAGTTTATTATAATAACAAAAATACAGTATCAATGACAATACATAAAGAAAAGAAAAGAAAAAAATTATCTCACGTAATTACCTAGTGTATTAGTGAAACTTTCATTAAGTCTTCTGTTACTTTATTAAGTAAGATGTGTTGTAAATATGTTAACTAACCAATTGCAAACTAAGTCGTTACAACTTTCACATTCTTAAGGCAAATAGTCATATCAATGGTAGGAAGTATTGAAGTAGAATTTTAATCCCTCAATTCTAATTGTAGATTAGGGACACACTCCATATGTTGTCCGAAGGCTTTACCTACTCAAAGAGATGAAGATCAAAGCCACTAAATTGATAATCACCACATGATAAAAATTTAAGAATTTCCTTACGGCTTTTCATAGGATCTCTATGTTAAAATAAAAAAAACTCTACCATGATAATGCAAAAACTCTACCATGATTCTTTTAAAACATCAAATAGCAGTCATGTTAATCCTTATATACCACTTAAATTAGTCTCTTAAAAGCAATAATATAGCATTTATAATTCCTTAGAGAACAAGTTTTTGACATTCTTAAATATTAATGTGTCTGCTGCTAAGATTCTCAGCTGAATTTAGGAGTTTACATGTTGTAACGACCCGAAATTTAAAATTACAACAATGGAGTCGCCACCAATTTTATTTACTTTGGAAAAATTGGAAAAACCTTTTATTGCAAACTGGTCTATAAGATCAAAGGTTAGGGAGTCTAATTATGCATAGGGAAGGGTGGAAACTTAATCACACTACACCCCTGACACATCCGTTTAAAAACAATTACCTTAAATTAATTGTGCGAATTATTATTAGCTTTTCAGAATATTTGCTTTGCCCCTTAAAATATAAATATGATTATGTAGGAAAAAAAGAAATAATTTATTAAACTTTATTTTAGCTTGACGGAAAGAGTTTCGCTCCGACGTATCCTCAGTGCAGTGAAGAATTCAAAGCTACGTCGTTCTTAAAAATCATTTGTGTACTGATTGGTTTTAATTTTTGAAAGTAATTTTATAGAAATTATTTTAAAGGCTTCAAATTACCAAGTTGTCACAACTAAAATAACCCGAAAAATATTACGAGATTAACAAATTGTCACAGTTAAATTAATCCTTAATTAGGAAATATAAATAAATTAGTATAAAATAATAATTTAAAACTAGCTTGGGTCATCAAGCTGTCACAACCAAAATGACCCAAAAACTATGAGATTAACAAGCCATAACAACAAAATTAATCCCTAATTGATTTTTTAAATTAAATAAGAAATTTTTTAATAAAACAAATAAAGAGATTGAAAACATAGAAAAGTAATAAATAATTATAAGAAAATTTCTAATAAAACAGGTAGAGCATAAAAAAGACATACAAAAAATAGACAATTATAAATTAAAAAAACAATTACAGAGCATAAAAAATAGATAATTATAAACTAATAACACAAATAAAGAGCATGAAAAAGCATACAAAAATAAATAATTATTAACTAAAGGAGAAGGTAAGTATGCTTACCTCAAAGACGACCAAATAAGTAGAAAAAAATCTTTTTTTCGTGATCCCTATTTACGACTAAACAAGTCCGAGCAAATTGAATCCTTGTGAAATTCTGCAAAATGATTTTCCATTTCAATAAAGAATATAATTTGATAACTTTAAGTTCGAGATTATCTCTTTCTTGGAAGAGATCTTTTGGGAAAAGTTTTACTAAATTGATATAGAATTACAGGTCAAACCAACACAAATGATTTTTTCTTGGTTGCCCAAAAAATGTACTGAGGTTAACAAGCCATCACAGCCAACTTAATCCTCACAGATAAGTTAACAATTTTTTCTTGGTTACCCAAAAAATGTACTGAGGTTAACAAGCCATCATAGCCAACTTAATCCTCATAGATAAGTTAACAAGCCATCACAGCCAACTTAATCTTCACATATAAGTTAACACGCCATCACAGCTAAATTAACAAACCCCCTAATTCTACTTAAAAATAAAATTTTTACTATGACAACAGCTTGGTTTTAATCTCAAGCTCAAGAAATTTTAAAAAAAATTACTATGACACAAGCTTTAATATGAAGTCCAAGTGTCTTTTTTTAACTCTTAGAAGAGTTTTTTTGTGTTTTTTTGTTTGGTTGTCTCCAAGTAAGTGAGTTAGAAAGAAGGAGAATGGGCTCTTATACAGTGGGAAGGGAGGAGGGAGGAATGAGAAGTGGGCAATGTGGGACTCCTTAGGAAAGTTATTATTTTTTTAATATGGGCAGCCATTTTGTGACAACCATATCTCACACCAGAGGGCTAATCGATTTGGTCGGATTGAAGTATTATATGGGATGAACACGCTGAACAAATTTGAGAAACATCGGACGGTTCATTTGAGAGTAATGATCCTTCAAATATGGCTGCCCGAAATTGTATTTATTCTAACAAAACTATCAGTCTATCTTTCGAAATTTATATCTGATGCTAGGAGGCTCAGTTCGAAGATCGGTCCGGCCAGATTGAAGTATCATATGCGATGAATACGCTGACCAAATTTGAGGATGATCGGACGGTTCATTTGGGAGAAATGACCCTCACAAAATCACTGCTCGCTGCAGATATTGTCAAGAAAAACTGGTGCAAATTTGAATTTTCTGGGAATGATATAGACATCCAATCAAGAAATACACCGGTAGATATGAAGGAGGATGAGTCAAGATCTTGCTGAAAAACTTTCAGCTCGATCGGACGGTGGATGAAGGATATATCGCGAATGGAACAGGTCCTACTCAAAGCTGTTATTTTTTCTGAAGTGGCCCTCCTTCCATTTTCCATCTTTTTGATTGCTCTCTTCCTCTTTTCCTGATGGAAGGACAAAAATATGTGTTCATAACTTTTCTTTTCTTTTTCTTTCTTGTATTTTTTGTTATTTTTAAATATTTGGGACAAAATTAGGTGTTCACACTTGTATTAGGTGTCTATTTCATAACTAAATATCACGTTAGTCTCACAAATGAAACAGGGAAAATCAGAGCAGAAACAAGGCAATCCAGGTAGAAGACAACAATACCACCCAGCTGTTATGCTGCACTGTTGCCAGGATCAACAAATATCAAGATTTATGGCTTTGTGATAGAAATGGGAGAATATAAAATGGACAACAAATATAAATAGCATCTCAATAGCATTCAATTAACAAACCAACAAACTTCCATGATAGTTCGGTAACAATCCGTTCAATGATTTTACAATCTGAATCAATCAATCACTTCATAGATTGAATGACCCCTATAGTTAGTATACATAGTGACAGTAATATATTATATAAAAATAGCATACCAATTCTTCTTCCTTGCTGGCTGAAGAAAATCCAGGTTTCTAACTGACTCTGACAAATAGAAGACAAAGAAACCCTGCTTAATGTTGAGGCTGCTCAAATCACGGCTAATACCTAAGACTATATTTGATATATACACTACTAGGCTAATTGCTACGAGTACCACCATTTCTCTGTACCCCTTCAGAGCTCCATCTTCAACTGATTTGAGTGCAGAGAAACTGTATCACAAATTAAGTAGTTAAATTCAGATTCAAAAGTAATAACCAGAGGGAAAAAAAAATAATCAGATTCAAAATTATCCAGCTCCCTAAAAATTTAATAACAACTCTACTTGTGTATGCAAATTATTTCCTTTGGAGACCATCCCTCCCATATTTCCATATGCTTTTCAGTATCAAAATGCTCTATAAAACAGGCAGCTCCAATCCCTCTCTAATTATGAAGCCCGATGCCAATGGATGCAGGAACCATGATGACATTAAATTAGACAAATTTTTGTGGAACGTATCTATTGGGAGGAGACATGTGCAACAGAAGCTTAACTCTGATCTACCTGAATTTGCTGATGAGTCATAACTCAAAAGTGAGTTTTCTGGAGTTATGAAATTGGGGGTATCTTCTTCCCTGCCCCAAAGTGGTTGTTGGAATGCATCAAATTGCCACGGTTGCTGATATTGCTGTCTGTTTCCGTTGTGTGGGATTTCTGGCCACAGGACAGGTGCAACTGTGGCGGGGAAGTTACTGTCCATCAGAGACACACCCTACAAGTTGCAAACAAAATTTTATCAGCAGTAAGAAATTAAAGTAAAATATCAACGGAAAAGGCCGAACCGGCTCTATTGCTTCATCCACAAAATTATATACACCCTCCACCAGCTCCAAGTGAACATATATCTAAACAATCATTTTCAATTCCATACACCACCCCCTGACCCTGATTTAAGGATGGAGCCGCAATGATTTCAATTACAATGTCCCAGAGAATTTGTAATTAGTAATAAGAATGGATCTAGGCAATATTTATGTGCTCACATTGTTACTCGGTATTTACAGTGTTTCTTAGTTGGCCTAGCATGACATCCTACAGAATGGAATGAATAACAGTAACTGACTACAAGCCATTTGTTTTACTGTCCCCATTTTCAAGTTCACCATTTCACTTAGGCAAGTATGAATACAATAGGCAATCACCATTAGCTAGGCCAGCCGCCAGTGGTAAAATTGTGATCCATCACTCGCTAATCTATGTGGAAACATAAAGTTTTAGAAAGTAGTCTAGAATTACATCAAGACTGCTTAATAAGGCACAAGTGTGGATGCCCCAACGAAAATAGAACTGAAAGTGCTCCAGAAGGAGATCACATATGTTATTCCTCATTATTTTAGAGCCAAGCAAAACAAGCTCATTTACTTCAGAGTTCAGATTACTCCCCCAGCCAAAGACAAATACATAAATTTACATTTTTTTTTTTTCCAACAAGAAAAAAATGACAAAGTGAGACTAATTCCTAATACTTACTTCAGTAGCCAATATGCTGTCGAGGCCGAAATCAATTCTTGGGTTAACTGCCGCCAGTTTCATTGATAAAAACTGAAACCAGAAGGTAAATAAATGAGAAAAAGATCATATTGATGAAAATGACTTACTGCATTGTGTTCCAACAGAAAGACATTAAATCTTCTCATTCTTGAGATATCTTCACCGTTGCATTTCACTTTCTAAGCAAATTTACTTCGATAAAATATCATTACAAGAAAATATTTTGCCATTTTGTAATTTTTGAGCATATGCACTTAACCAAGCAATGCACAATTCCAGGAGCATGCAATTTCAAGCCTCAAGTCCCCAATACGCATGGGAAGATAGAAGTCAGACACATTATTCTGTGTTTTTTGAAGAAGGGTCTGCAGTTTAAAATGTCATATAGTGCAAAATAATAGGGCCATGACTGCTTTAAACTTATGGTTAAGCAATGTTTTATTTGTTTCAATGACTCCAAAAATGTTTCAGAATCTCAGTAGCATTTTACTGGATTGAAGGATCAGATAAAGATGGGGAAGAAAGGAACAGCCGCCCCTTCTTTTAAAATGTTTGTGAGCACTATCCACAGTCATATTGAGAATCAGATTGCTGCTAACAACTTTATCCTTCTTATTGTTTGTCAAAACAATTGCCTAGAATGAGAGCGATATGAAAATCTGACCTCCACTTGATGCTGTAGAGATTGCACATGGTTGATGATTTTATCCAGAACCAGTGCCGTTCCTGATATCTGTATGGCAAACTTTGTCATGTCAGCTATCTTTGACTTACTAAAAACATAAAAATGTAGCCGTGACACAAATGTGATCGAAAACTGTACATAAATAGTAAAGCAGTAATTTCACAGTGAGAGAATACAATTAGGGGAGAAAGCCTCTACTCTACCAGATTATTTTTCCCATTGAGAAACATCCACAGACTAGAATTATTCAAAATATTATTTTAATTGCTGCAAAGCCCTCCAATCATTCGTTATTTGCATCCTAAAGTTGACAAACTCTTGAAACTAAATTTTAAATTTTAGTTTTGAAGATACAACAACAAATGATGTTAGAACGCCAGTGCAACTTTAAATCAATTGGTGAAGCACACTCTTGTGGCTCATTTAGATTGCAAAACTTTAGGAGAGCAATTAGCCACGACTCAACGGGTAAAATAATGAGTAGAGATCCCATAAGTCAAGAGTTTCTGACTCATGAATATCAAGTAGCTCGATACAGCAGAGTAGGATTGAAGACTCAAAGGCCTTACTGGAAAAGGTCATTATTATACTAACCCTAAGACCACCAAAGTAGAAAAGAGCAATACAGTATAAACTTTTAATTTTTGGAGATAAATCTTGAGGTGTGTATTTCTTCTAAAGTTTAGGCGACATTAATTTAGATCATGTACAATGTCCAAAGGCAGTGAGGTTTTCCGTTTGGTAAATGCACTCCAAAAGGTATGCTTGCTTTTCTCACCCTATTTTCGTCATCCCATAAATGATTGATGGATACCAAACTATGATGGTACCATCACCGCCACAAAAAGGATTAATGTATCACTTGCTTAGGGGACCCATGGATACTAGTTTCAACACACCCACCTATGTGCGTTCCAATCGTTAAAGCCAGAGTCCAGCTACGATAACACCCCCCACACACTCTTTTCCGCCCCACAGACCGACCCTTCTGTCTCTTCAATAAGCCAGAAGGCTGATGAAAGGAACAAGGGGAATTACCTTAATTGTCGTGTACAAACCATGACGTAATTTTTGTTTTGTCCTTTTCAATAAACAGGGACTAATTTAAGGGGAGAAGAAAAAAGAACCACTATATTATTCTTACGAAACATCCTTGTCTTGATGTCAGTTTTTGTACAGGTTATGAAAAGCTTCTTTCACATTGACGCCCAAAATCCCAGAGTCAGAAAAACATGTTACTGAAACTAAACCAGTTGAGGAGGGATGAAGGGTTGCTATTAGTTACCTTCAACTCCATGCAAGTGATGCAACATCACCTGGATAGAACAAGGTTAAAAAATAGTAGATCAAGATTGGAATGACAGAGTTTTTTTTTTTTTTTTTTGTATTGGGATAATGACAAAGTTAACCTCCAAACAGACTACGTAAGTACGTTGTAAGTTGTAACCAATCTTCAAAAGGAAATACCAAAAAGAGAGAAAAAGAGAGAGAGAGATGGGTAAAATTACACTAATGCCAGTGAGTGGTAGTTAGCACTTTTCTTGATGCGAAAGCGAGCACTTTTGTTTTGGTGAAAAGGTGACAACGACAAAACCCGTTTTATTAAACCCCATAATCCAGAAACATAATTGCACTTTAGGGAGACAAATTAGACAGATAATCATGACATAATCATGAAAATAAAGAATAAAAACTAATTAATTAATTCTAATAACAAAGGGTTAATTAAGACCAGAAAAAAGAAGGAAAGGGACCAACCTTGTTGCAACCGGGGACCAGCTCTTGTAAAAGTTTCATCCGAGCATTTATCTTCTCTCTCCTAGCCTACAACACAATTAAATTAAAATAAAATAAAATAAAAAATTATTTAATTAAACTTTCTGATAAAGAACTTAATTAAATAAATTAATCAGTGGTTAACTAAAGAGTGTACCCTTTCTGCTAAGCTATGGCTATCTGTGGCTTGACCTCGACGAACTCGAACGTGAACGTACGGAAGCTTCTGCGCGTCGCCTGAACTCTCGTCCGCAACGCTCTTGCTCTTCTTCGACGACACTTTAACCTGCGTTTCACAGAACCAGCGAATTCCCCCAAATTAGCGGAAAACAGAAACCCTAATTCTCGAGAATTATCGCAATTGAATTGGGGGAGTGTACGTACCTTCTTCTCTCGCTCCTTCCTCTTTGTGCCCTTCGGATTCACGTTCTCAACCGCAGAATCAGAGACACATCCACCGCCCTGAGTCGAACTCTTGTTCGAATCAGTTTCCGGCGGCTCGTTCTTCACCCCCGTCGGCGGCGGCGAGTTCTCTCCTGCGAACACGGAGAACCTGGCAGCACGTTCGATCAACGCGGTGTTGCAAGGGAAGGTCAAATTGCTGCCTTCTCCGCCGCAACCGAAGGCGTTCAACGGATAGGGCTTCGGGTTGCTGACGTGGCGGCGCTCCGGCGAGTGGAGGAGCTCCACTGCCTGCGTCGGCGGGAGCTCGAGCAACGCGGTGAAGGAGCTCGCGGTTTCCGGCGCCGGAGCCATTATTCCCTGGATTTCTTCGTTGAACTGAATGGACTCAAGTGTGGTTTGCTCCATGATCCAATCGAACCGAACCGAAAACAACAGAACCAAAACCGAACTGAACCGGGTTCGAATTGTTATGGAAATGAAACTAGAACACACCCGAGTTCAAGGTTGATTTTAAAGTTTAAAGAGTTTGAAAGTGTTGCGATGCTAAAAAGTGAAGTATGAGGAGAATGAGATTAGAAAAGAGAATGAAAAAAATGGGGAATGAGGAATGTGTTTGGGAGTGATATAAAAAGGGTAATGCTTTTTAATGGTGGTTAATGTGCCTCTCTCTCTCTCTCTCTCTCTCAAGATCAATTTCCCTGTCTTGTGTGTGTTTCTGTGATTGTGTCTCTGAGGTTGCTTCTCCACCATTTCAAGTACCCACGAAAGCAACGTTGCTATTTTCTACGGTTTCTCTATAGTCTAGCCTTCTCAATTATACGGGTATTTTCCTACGGTTGTAACGGTAGAGTTTAATACATGGTTGTTGTAAGAATTGGACGGTTCCTGTTCGATCAGATTAAAATAATAAAAATGCCAAAAGTTAGTTGGTTTATTTTGATAATTGTTATTAAAGTTTTATTAATCTCATGTTAAATAAGATAAGTTATCTTATATCATAGAGATAAATTTATGAGCTCCACCACCTGAAAAATAAAATAAAAAAAGAAAAATATGGCACAGATATCGAAGGGTGTGTAGGAGAAAAATTTACCACATGTAACATAATAGTAATTTTTTTCTTGTTATTATAGACATAAAAGTAAAATGATCTTTTTTGGCCTTCACCTTTTATATGATCCGGTGGTTAAAAAGTTTATCACTTATGAATATGATAGGGTTCTAGTTCAAGAAAATTTCAAGTTTAAAGATGTATTAAATTATTCTTTAAGTGCAACTATTTTACGAGACTTCATCTAACTTTTACCTAGAATATCGGTAGCATTAAGATACTAGTTAATATGAACCATTGATTTTAATGACTTATAAATCAATGATTGAAACGCGCGATTCGCAATTATTTATGGCCGTTTGATTATATTTTTTAATTAAAAGTATTTTAGAACAAATTTAAGATAATTTAATAAGGATTTTGAAAAAAAAAATCTAAAACCTAAAAGAAAATAATTTTAGCATTTCTTTCATAAGTTGGAAAGACTAATTTCTAAAAAAATTAAAAATATATTATTGTAATTTTAGAAAAATTGTACAAACACGCTCTTTAATCATTATGATTAGGGGATTTACTGTAACAGCCCGTGTTAACCCGGATTGTTAACATACTATCGTATTAAGCCACGCTTAATTAAATTGCGGAATAACTTTTTCTTTAATTCAATTATGATGTCATTAACATTAGCCAACTTGATTACTTAATCAATTTCATAAAATACTGCCTGTATGTAAATTGCAAGACAACTAACTGAAATACCTCATGTATAATAAATAAGTGAGTATCTAAGTCACAGGACTACAACACATAGCCTGGACCAAAATCCTGATACTTTAATACAACTTTAACTAAAAGGCAATAACAAAACCATGTGGCATGGACCTCCTGCCACCTTAGCCCTCAACATTACCTGAACCTGGAATAAGCGTCCTCAAACGTGGGGTGGGATCTCTAAACAAGAAATCTCAGTAAGGCAAGGGGTCCTTAAGGATCTTCCACCCCAAACTCACTTACATGTGTAATATAAGTTCAAAAACAGTATTTACAATATAAGTTTCAAAACTATGCAGTGCAACAGATATTCATTCATGTGTGTTTATAAAATCTACTGGCTAGAGAAGTGCAGGAATACGTCTATACCCACATAAGTACAAGGAACACCGCTTGCACCTCATCCACAGACTCACCATCTTGTATGTACTACATACTCAGGCTTACCGTATAGGTGGACATCACATGCATATCATAAAAGCACATTGCATATAATAGCTCAAAAGCATTTTCAAAACATCAAAGCATGCATAAACCACATCCCCATCGGACATGGTGGAACCATAACATGGCTAAACCGAGGACACGAAAGCTTACCTTGCAGGCTAGCTATCCAAGTCAAGAGTCCAACCACTCTCAAGTCCAAACACAGTAGTATCACAATCTGATATGGACCAATAATACATATAACTTAAAGACTACGCCTTTCCTTTACGTTTTACGTCTTAAGGCTTCCAACAAAGCCATAAGCCCTTAATCTTGTGATTCTGACTTAGTTCATTAATTACAGAAGTTCAACTTCATTAATCTAGGGTCCACAAACCCCCAATAGCTTACTGTTCACACAGCAGAGCTACTGTTCTGCGAAATCCCAGGATATCCGGATATACAGGGAACATATCCGGATATCACACTGACCATATCCGGATATACCATATCTGGATACCCAGATCCCACATCCAGATATCAATATCCAGATACCATATCCGGATATGGATATCCGGATATCTGTTCGACAAATATCCGGATATCTCACGACAGAATGCAGTTTCTGCATTTCGTGAATATCCAGTCCAAAGGGTCCAACTTTAACCGATTATAGACACTTAGACATGCATTTCTAGGTGTGTTTAACCTACCCCACCCTTAAGCTATCAACTTAGATAAATGCATGCATCAAGGTTCCATTTTTAAGCATTTAAACCCATGATCATTGTTGGTATAACTTACCAAAGCTCAAAAACAGAGGAATGAGGGCACTTGGAGCTCACCAACAGCTCCACCAACTCAGACTAAGTAGGAGCACGAAAATGACACCTCCAAAGTGGGTTCTTGCACCACAAGATGGCTCCTTGGCACCACCAATGCCAAGCCAAAGGTTTAAGCCACTCAAGCTCACCAACTCAGCCCACCACCCTCACACACAGTAACTGAATCACTAAGGAAATGTTACCTCTCACCCTCACAAGGCCACCCACAAGTGTTTACAAGGAGGAAAGGTGAAGAGATTCAATACAAGTGGCAACTTGGCTCAAGGAATGGAGAAGAAAGCAAGGAGCAGAAAATAAGCTCAGCCTCCACCAAAAACTCACGTAGCATAAGTTAGTTATCTAGGGTTTAGAGCCAACTAATGAATATATAGGCAATTTGTCACTTATCGCGCAGTATTAGCCTTAATAGCAACACAAAATATCTTGATCCCAAACTTTGGAATCTAGACCTACACATTTTTCTAAGATTTTTCATATTTTTATTTTATTTTTCGGAGCACCTTTCCGGTACGCGCTTTTCCATAGCCAGTATCAGTTCTGACATCAGATTTCATTATTTTGACTTGAAACTTGTTTTACAAGTCCTACATAATATTCTAGTAATTATCAAGCATTCATTATAATTTTCCAGGATACTTTTCCCGTACGCATTTATACCGGGTAGCAGAACCGGTATCTACACTTTTCTTCCGAAAAGCGACTTCCATCATTTTTACTTTCTTACTATAATTATTTAAGCCAAATAATAATTATTAAGGTCAATTATGGAATCATTTCCTAATTATCATAATTATTTCACTAATTACCTTAATTAGCGGTGCGGGTTCTTACATTTACGGTCTGGATTGCATCGATTTTGGAAGAAAAAATCATCAGATTCAATCTATTCGGTTTGATCATGTAATCATCCATTCAGTTTGATTTTTTTTTAAATCCAATCTGATCCAATCCAATCCAATTTTTTTCAGTTTGAATTGGATCGATTTTCGATTTTTTGAAAATCCTAAAATTTGTTTCATGATTATTGTGCAAATAACATCTTTTGCATATATTGACTTTGTAAAAAAAAAATTGAAGTACAAAAACATCAGTAAACGATAATATGATTTTTTTTTTTTTGCAATGAGATATGAAGCTTTACACAGATGAAATTTTATTGATGAGATGTGACTAGATTTTTTTCTTAGGTTTAGTTGATAGGTTAATGGATCTTGGGTTTAGAATTTTTTGGTTTATGATTGGGGAAAGGCCCAAGTAAGTAGAGAGAAATTAATATATTGGACTGGTTTGGATTGGATCGGTTTTCATCAACCCATCCAAAAATCGATCCAATCCAATTAAAATTTGTGGTTTTTTTCGGTTTTAGGTTTTTTGAAAAATTTATTAGACTACTTATAACATTACTCTTTTGAAAAATTTATACTTGTGTGAAAGTCCTTGCAATTGGCAAATATTCAAGGAATCACATTATTTGATTGATATTTGTTTGTGTATAATCAATGTATTGTAACGAGAAGAAGTAGATTTCCAATGTTGCTAAAAATCTTTACGCCACATCAACTTTGTGAGGTTCAACAAAAATGAGAAAAGAGTTCATGGCTAGTGATTCATTGTCTTTACTAGGGAGGTGCATGAAGCAGTTCATAATCGGTTTTGACAAAAATCAAACCAAACTGGTTTTAAACGGTTTGGTTTTCAAATCGAACCGGATTTCTTTTTTAAATCCGATTTTTATTTATCCAGACCGGTTTGAAATCGGTTACAAAACCTGTTTATGGTTAAAAATCGGTTTTGATTTAAAATCAATAAAAACTGGTTTAGAAACTGGTTTTAAATCAAAATCAGTTATGAACCATAAACCAGTTATCAAGTTCAAAACCAGTTTTATAACCTCTTCAAAACCAGTTTTTGATGAGTTGTGTTATTTTTTATTAAATAAAATAAAAAATACCTTTATTATTTATTTATTTATATTTTTGCTAAAAATATCTTGGCTATTTTGATTAAACATGAGAAGACTCCCTATTGAAGCCATTAATCATGGATTCATCCATATGGTGTAACACCCCGTTCTAGAACCGGTTTGTTAACATCAACTTATGATATTAAGCGCAGTTATAATCACATTGGTGCAATTAAAATCCGGTTAAATTTCTCTTTTAAAACGAGCCGAATTAAAATTACCCAATTGCGTGACCATAACCATAATACATTGCGGAATAACATACTTAAAGCTTAATACCATACTTTCATTTCATTTATTACGGTCTCCACTTGTCCATTATCTTATAGGATTTTTCATTATTTACGCGTGGGTTCAAACCGCGTTCAAATCGGAGCACCGTAGCCCAAGTTATGAGGTTTTTAAGCGACAGGTGCTGAAACGTCAGATCCTCTACGCTTCAAGCGTAGAGGATATTAATGGGACAGTGGGTCTACGCTTCAAGCGTAGATCCCACGCTCCGAGCGTAGACAGTCTGGAGCAAGCACCCAAAACAGGGCAGTTTGACCTACCTGTGGTGTTTTAACCATAACTTGAGTTATACTTATCCAAATTACACAATCTTGGTCTCTATGAAAAGCTAAGAAACATATCTACAACTTCCATCAAGACACAAGGATCCAAATCTATCGTATAGGATACGAAAATTGGACAACAAGACAGGGTATCTTTGTTTTGAATTGGTTTTCCAACCTAAAGGTCTTCTTTCACCTAATTTACATCATATAATCCTTTCAATACATGAATTCTAGTCTCTCTAGATACTCATACACAAGAGAAGCATACATATCATTTCATCATATATGCAAATACCCAATAATTACAACATAGCATGTTTACAAGTTTCAATTACAAATCATGGGACTTAGCTAAAAAACACTATGATCACTCCTTGGCTCCCATCAACAAAAGAGATACCAAAAGCATGAGCATAGGCTAAGTCCACCCAAATAAATATAGCATGCATATGACAATTGATTCTCATTTAGCAATCCTATACATGTGAACTACAAAATAACATGCTTAATCAAATGACACGATATATTCATATGCCCAATCACTTCAAATATGGCAACTTGCCATCAGAGGCTCCTGCAATCCTTTCCTAAGGGGGTCCCCAACCACACGGGGTGAGATATACGAATATATCCAGTAAACCAGGGGTCCTTGGAGCATCTCTCCACCCCATAGTTCAATAACAGTGTAATAGCAATGACAATAATAATGCAGCAAATACATATCCATGCAAGTGTACACAACATCTCTAGGAGAAATCCCTCGAGCTCTCGAGCTGTCCTAAGGATACTCAGATGCAAATAGTCCTACTGGCCAGCTAAACTACCAAGTATGATTTACGCATCGTCATGCAACATACCAATATAGGGAAACACCATCCTATGTCACACCAAAGCATGCAAATACGTATAACAAAGCATTACAATATTTCATTGCATTTATATACAACAACACACCATTACCCGTTCAGGGCTTGGTGGAACAATAAAGGGAATTACACCCAAGGTCCGAAGGCTTACCTCAAAGCTTCCAACTAAACCTTTGTTCTTCACCAATCTTCACAACACAACATTAACTTCAAGGAGCTAACCGAGCTCCATAGCTTGCTCCAACGGTTGGTTATTCACGGTTGGTCCAAATGCCTCAATCCACCAAGTGTTGCACAATCAAGGGGTGATGGTTCCTCAAGCTTCCATGGAGGTAGAAGCTCCTAAATCTCACAACTTCTCCAATGGGTCCAACTTTGGGAAGAAAAATCTCAATCTACACAACTCCCCACCAAGACCCAAGCTAGGATTGTGAAAGAGGGGAAGATTTGGAGTGGTTTAGGCTTTGGAATCAATCAAAACCATCAATGTTTGATCACACTTAGGTTTTCCCCTTTCCTTTTTCTCTTCTTCTTCTTCTCCCTTCTTCTCTCTTCTTTCCCTTCTTTTTCTTCTTTCTCTTCTTTTTCTTCTTTCCACGCGGGTTGGGGAAGGGAGAAGGGTTCCTTTAAGTGGCTTCCCACTTAACACAGGTTAAGTGGGTATTAGTTCATCTATCTATTCAATTCCATAAATTACCAAACTTTACCCAAAAGTCTGGAATATCTTTCTAGGAATATTTCTACTTTCACTTTTATATTTTGGGTACTTTTGTCTACACCCATTTATACACCTTAATTTTCACAGAGTACACTTTTTACCTCAAAAGTGACCCCAATTAATTTGTTAGGGATTTTACTTATTTTTACTCACTAATACATGCTTAATTATCTAATCACATGTATTTTTCTAATTAATTATATTGGGCTATTATATATGGTAATGATGCTCACAATAATAATGGAAATTCTTGTTTTTACCATATATATGCTCACAAAATTAGCAAAAACATAAAAGATAAAATTGCATTATCAATAATTTTAGTAGAAACCAGACCTATCATATGAAAGACCATATTTGAGAGATAAAATTAATAATTTATAATAATTTTGAGCTGTAGATGTGTACAGGATATAAAATTATCTTCTACAACATGAAAAACACTAATGCGATAAAAGTAGTATGAGAAACTCATTGAGTCAATTTTATATAACTCATAATGTTAAAAAACTAGATAAAAACAAAATATTATGGAGAGAATGGGCAAAAAAAAAAAAAACAAAGATCAGAGGTAAATTAAAACGTAACCCTCGATTCCTTAGCTTCTTTCATGGACAACTTTGACAGAGGAACAGGGTCTAATGAATCTCACGAAAAATTAATTTGGCAGGTAACTGTGCAATACAATCTACCCAACTTGCAAACGTTATGTTGGCATGTGATAACCGTAAGACAAGTTGGGGCAAAAAATGGATATGATTTGGTTATTTTGGATATCCAAACTGTTGTGAAAATGGATAATTGAACCAAAACCAAAATTGAAAAATTAGATTGGTTTTTACAACTGTTTTATAAAAATCGATTTTTGGAACTGGCTTGGTTCACTTCATGGATTGGTTTGGATCATTTGATTTTTTTGAACATCCCTACTATTTACTGCCGATTGCAAACTCTTGTGCGCACTTAGAATGGGAAGGAAAAAGAGAGTGGGGAACAATTTAGAATGAGAAGGGAAAACAGAGTGAGGAAGAATTCAAAAGGAGGGAAAGAATTATTGAAAATTTGTATGCTTAATTTATTATCATAATGTCGTTAAATAGACTATAAAAAATAATGTAACTGCTAGAGTTCTAATGAAAAAATAAATTTATAAAGATACATCCTATTTAAGATAATTTGAATAAATAACTTATATCTTGCTAATTAATTTTATGTAAAGTTATTCAAGAAATCTAATATAATAAGGTCATCTTCTAGAAGTGGTTAGTCCACCCATGAATCTTGGTGATATATTGGGTTGCTCTTCTTGTGTGCGGGCCTTGTGTTTGGGTTCTTTTTTATTAAAGTCCTTCCTTTTTGTCATGATTTTCCTCCGTGAATATCTCTAATGGAGAATTTATCATCTGCTGTGATGGACCAATGTTGTTGTAGTGCCTAGATTGCCAAAGTTGCATCATGGGATTTATTTGTGTTTCTTTAGAATCTATTTTCTTTTTTCTGTGTGGTTGGGATTGTATTTCTCTTCATTCGAAGACAATAATTGGCAACCAAACTGTTTGTTCGCGAGATCGTAAGGCTTCACGGGATGCCCAAGAGTATCATCAGTGATAGGGACCCGAAGTTCACATCTCGGTTCTGGGAGGTGCTGCAGGGAGCTTTTGGGACTCAGTTGTGACTGAGTACAGCCTATCTCCCTCAAACTGTCAGACAGAATGAGCGGACCATCCAGACCTTGGATGACATGTCGAGGGCTTTCACCTTGGAGCAGGGCCCCGCATAGGATAAATACCTGTCATCGGTTGAGTTTTGTGCAATTGTGGTTTCCTTGCTAGCCTGAGCATGGAACCCTACGAAGCGCTGTTTGGGAGATAAAGAGTTGATTGGTTTGGACATTGTCCAATTTACCACCAGCAGATTCAGATGATCAGAGGAAAACCGAAGTAGGGGCAGAATCGCCAGAAGAGCTACTACGATGTCAAGCATCGTCCACTAGAGTTCAGTGAGGGTGAGCACGTGTTTGTGAGACTTTCACCTGTTACCGGTGTTGGTCGGGTACTCGGAGTGAGGAAACTGAGCCCGCGATTCTTTGGGCCATACCAGTTACTTGGTAGAGTAGAACCTGTTGCCTACCGGCTCGCCTTGCCTCCGAACTTGGCCAACATCCACGACGTATTTCACGTGTCTCAACTTCGCAAGTTTGTAACGGATCTTTCGCACGTGGTGCAACCACATGTTGTCGAGGTTCGGGAAAACCTAAATACCTCACGTCGGACCACTCAAGATTCTCGATCGTGGCGAGTAGCAGCTGGGGAGCAAGATCATTTCGATAGTCAAAATACGATGAACGGGAAGAATTCTTGAAGTGTAATTCTGGGAGCGAGAGGACGAGTGTAATTTTGATCTCTCTCTCTTCCATCCCATTTCTTGTTTTTTTTATTAAAGCTTCCACCTGTTATAATGTTTGATTGTGTTCTTGATTTTCTTATTTTACAGTGTATTCTTTTAGTTTATGTTTTTGCCTTTTGTGAAGAACGCTGCTACAATTTTTGGTATTGGGTGTCAGTGAATTTTTTTGCTACTGTTGCCATTGGTTACATCATTTTTTTTTCTTTTTTTTTCTCTCTTTATGTAACACCTTGGATTCCGATTTGAATCAATTTTTCTTATGTGGTTTTGGATTGGAAATGAAAGTTGAAATATAATATTTTGATGGGTATTATTAATTTTTTTTTTATTTTTTGTTAAATTATTGAATATTAAATGAAATATACACTATATAATATAAAAATATTATTTAATATTAAAACGTGTCCCAACGTGTCGAAATCCATAATTTTTTAAGATTGACGTGTCGGAGTGTCGTGTCGTATCGTATCACGTGTCGCGTGTCGTGTCGGTGCTACATAGCTGGGAAGACCCTTACCGAGTTAAAGAGCAACTCGAAAAAGGGCTTATATCTTGGAAACATTAGAAAAAAAGCCTATCAAGAGAACATGGAACGCGGATAAACTGAAGATGTATTACAGTTAAGATCAGGGTTCTATGGGCAGGCTGTTTTTAGTATTTTTTTCAATTTCTAGGCGAATTATTTTTGCTTTGTAGGGATTGTTTAAAGTCGACTATATCGACAAGTTCATGTAATTGATATCTTTAATATGAATAAATGAGGAATTCTTCTTTGAAATTTATCCTTATATGATTATGATGCATCAATATACAAATCTGAGATACAATAGCGATTTGTCAAACTGACTCTGATCAAGTTGAAATGTTCCCTATTATGGTTGGTAAACCAAATTAGGACAATATGACAATATCGTCTATCCCTATTGTGGTATGCGTTTATACGGTGAAATACCCGGTATTTGTACTTTTCCTTCAAAAAGTGACTTATACTGATTATTATAATTTTCCCATAATTATCCAACATCAACTATGGAATATTTCCCTAAAATCATATTTAACTCATTAAATTCCTAATTTAGCGATGCAGGTTCTTACAATTGAAGACTTCTTGAATTTTCTCTTTAGCCTGATCCATCTCCTTATAGATGAATCCCATGGCAGCCTTCACATCTGAATCAACTAACCGAAGCACTTTCATCAAAGGAAGAGCGCCCTTCAAGCAAATGACAATGTTTTTCCAAAACTCTTTATCCATAATCACATCTTCAATATGTTTTCCATCATTTGACCTTGCAAATCAGCTACCATTCCATTTATCGGAGTTGAACATTCTTATCAATGGAAGTTTGTTCTAATGGAGGCATCCTAGAGTCAAGTAAGATGTGGCAAAAGCGAGTCATGGCAAGTCTTATCAAATCTTTACCTTTGGAGAAGCCTTGCAATAAAGTGATGAGAAAAGTCCTTGAATAGATATAAGTTGTGATCTTTTTTTCCTTGGGAATTGTTTCATTTTGAATCAGTATCTTTTTTCTAAATCCTCCAACATCAAGTCAATGCAATGTGCTGCTCAAGGAGTCCAATACAACTTTTTTCTTTTCTCTATCAACAACTCTCTAGCAACTTTATAATTTGCAGCATTATCAGTCATAACTTGGATTATATTTTCTTCACCAACCTCCTCAATCACTTCACCAATCATCTAAAAAAAAAATTCAGCTATTTTTGTGATGTGAGAGGCATCAATGGACTTAAGGAACATAGTTCCCACAGAGCTATTCACACAAAAATTTATAATTGTTCTTCTTCTTTTATTTGACTACCCATCACACATTATTGTTCATCCTGTTTTCTTCCATTGAGCCTTGTGTTCTTCAAGAGTTGCCATTGTCATATCATAATGTTGCTTCAAATATTTTACTCTACACTCATAATATGATGGTGGCTTGAAACCCAATCCATGTCTTGAAATAGATTCACACATCTTCTTGAATTCATCACAATTTAACACATTGAAAGGAATGGCATTCCTATAAATAAATGAACATATGTCAAAACATGCTTCCTCTGATGGTTGTTTGAGTAGTTGCTCTACTTTTCTGGAAAATACTAGACTCGCCACCTCCATCCCTCTTTCTTTTCTGAATTTCACAAGTTTCTTCCTCTTCGTCTACTTGTGTCAGAGTCGTAGTATTTTCATTAATTTCACTTGTAGTCCAGCTATAATGTCCAACATTTGTTTCTTCACTTCTTGGAGAACTGCTCTACATGCTCTAACATATTTTTGTGTTCCCTCCAAATGATGCTTCGGTCGGTAACCACCTCCAGTCACTACCTTCTCAAAATTTTTGCATTTTACTTTTCTAGAATCTCCCTAAATAGGAAAACCATGTTTGCAAGCAAAATATTTTCTGTACCACCACTCGATGAAGCCATACTAAATAACAAAAAGCCAAAAACCATATAAAAGTTTAATATTATGTAGCTACAATAATACCAATTTTTTCTACATGTGGGAAGCAACAATACAAAAAAAAAGAAATAAAAGTCCTTTACAAAAAGAAAAAGAAAGTATAAATATTTTAAAAAAAGAAAAAGAAAAAAGGCTATAATAGTCCCTTTTTTCAAAGTTCAACAAAGTTCAAGTTGCACTTCTTCAAAGGTTTGTCCTCTCATGATAAGAAAATATTATACTATATTGAATATTTAAAACGATTAGAAATCTAATGCACACCATGTAGGTGAAACAGGTTGGCCCACCCAAATTGAGAAAGAAAGAAAAACAAGTCATTATAAGTCTGCAACATGTTTTATTTTAACACGAATGAGTGCCACAAGTCCCACAAAACAAAAGTCTCTCTTTTAATGTTTCCATGTTTCACTTTTACAATATCAGTAAAAGACAAAGCGTAACAGCACGTTACGTACCGGTAATGTTATCATTGTATATGGTATTAAACGCAGTTACAATAACAATAATTGAGTTAATTAAATTACGTGTAAACTTTTTCTTTTATTACATCCTTATCTTTAAACATTAACCATTTCCGTAATCAATTAAAATCACACTGTAATTGTAAATACAAAACTCGCAGAAGTATAAATCTTATTCATTATAACCCCTCCAAGCAATACCATTAACTCAAGTTGTAAAAACACTTATTTTAAAAAATCACATAGTGGCAATCGATTACCCTTCTTTAGGTAATCGATTGCCAGAAGTTCCAGAATGAGGCAGTAGCTAATTTTGGGCTCCCCTGTTTTGGGTAATCGATTACCTTGCCATAGGTAATGGATTACTGAACTAGGTAATCGATTACCTATGCAAAGGTAATCAATTACTTTGATCAGAGTGGATCAATTTTGCGTCCCCTGTTTCAGGTAATCGATTACCACACTGAAGGTAATCTCGATTACTTTACTATAAAAATCACAGATGACAGCTTTTTCATTTCAAAATGGACCAAGTCTTTCGCTCCTAACACTTTAATACTCAACATACAACTCGTACAACTACTAATGTAGGCTCTAGGCCCTTCCATCATGCATATTCATTATGCTTTGTATCAATTACAATAGTTTCTAATTCCAAAGCCATTTTAAACATCAAATGGTCACTTTACATGCTCACCAAGATGTCAATATAAACAAAATATGTGGCCATGGACAAGTCCCATGCTCACCAAGATGTCAATATAAACAAGAGACATAAATATACATCAATTTTAAAAGACTTAGAATATAGTCATGAACACACAAAAGCATGGCAATATCAACATGCAATATGTTCGTAACCTAAGTCCAAAACACTAAACACTATGCTATGTGCATCAAATGTAATCTTCCAAAATGCTATGCCCTCCATATGCACATCATGCTCGATTCTTCCACTAAGCGGGTCTCTTGCCCGAAGATCCTCCATGCTCAACATAACCTAAAATGATGTCCCCAAGCGCTGGATGAGATATACAAATATATCTCAGTAAACCAAGGGTACTGGAGTATCACTTCACCCCATGGCTCACTCAATGTGCATACAATGATCATCATATAAAATGCATGACAAACAAAATCACATCACTCTAAGAACACATCCAAGAACATCCACATAAGGATTTCGTTCAAGGACCCCATCATATAACTCCTGGGAAGCTTCCTGGTGCCTATCCCATGGATGAGACGATCTCATGGCAAAACCCAACTGGAACTCCTCAAGAGACCTATCCAGCGGAAGTCCCAAGTTTGGATCATCCTAGTACCACTCCCAGAGTCGGCCCCATGGCAAAACCTGACCGAAATCCCCAAAAAGATATCTCCATCGGAAGTCCAAACCATACACATCTACTGGCCAGAGATCACAGATATATCACACAACATGCTCCAAACATATCACAAAATAATGGCAATAATGCATGAACATACATTTCATACAAGTCAAAGAGCACACAATCCAACCACTACCTTCCACTAGGTGTGGCGGAACACACAAGGGAATAAAACCCAAGTACTGAGAGTTTACCTCAACTCCACAAATTTTTCTCTTCCACGTAAGCTCCAAGCTTAATCCACTTTTATTGATTCCGTGCGAGGTAACATATATTCATCAATTAACCAATATCATCAAAACTTGTATACAACCAATTCAAGTCAAAGCAATAATTCTCAACACAACAAGTTAGGCCTAATGGCTAACCCACATTTAATTCAATTACCTCAACCATTTTAGTCATTAAACTAAATCACCATTTATGCACCAAGGCATCACTCATTGGTTGTACCACATTTTCACATCATTTTCCTTATTTCTTTCCATATGGTCGAATTCTTCATGCCATTATACTCCAAGGCTTTTAATTCGATTCAACCCTCACACACATCATAAAATCCTATAATTAACTTATTCAAATGTTCCACAACTCAATTATTCAATCCTCCCATCATACCAATTCACAAAGTATTGAATTTCCACTCAATTTTCCTAAGTTATTAATCCATTTCACCAATAATTTTTATTGCATAAATCCTTATCATTTATCATTCTAAGCATTTAATTTCAAAGGAGACATACCATTTAATGCTCCTAACTACCACAACTCATCACACATAATCAAACCCTCATCGATTTTATGATTTTTATACAAACTCAAATGAGAGTATAGAAACTTGCCATTAATAGCTTCCTAGGCTCCAAGGGGATGATCTCTAACCAATTAATCAACACAAGAACCCCAAATTTCTCCAAAATGTCACAAAATTCATGGCTGTATATGGGGTTTTCTCCCTCCACAATGCTCCCCAAAGATGTTCTCTACATGAAAGTCACTCACAAGAGGGTGGGGAACAACTTTGTAGTTGAGAGTTTCTCCTAAAAATGGCTAGAAATCAAAGTTTAGATTCACAAAGCTCACTTCCCTTAACAATGGTGGAGAGAACGACGGGGAGAAGAAAAAGAGAAGAGAGAGAATCTGGTTTCATGTGTTTGGTGGCTTTTGTCACTTAAATCAGTTAAAGTGGGTTTCACATGTCATTTAACTTTCTTAATTCACCCAATTTAACCCACAAATTCATAACCTATGTATTTTTCTCGTTCACTTCATATTTTTACTTCCTAGAAATATTGATTATATTTTCGCACTTATCAGTACAATTATAACGCAATATTTTACACTGGTAAAATCACTATTCATCAATTTTTCCGAAACATGCCTATCCACTCGATTTTTCGTTCTGAATCCATTTCTTGCATTATTTTTATCATTTGAGACCTTCTGCTCAATTTTTCTTGCCTAGGGTTACGTGTTTGGTAAATTACCATTTTGCCCTTTTTACGTATTTAGCCCTAATTTCAGGATTTTCTCTAATCATACTCCTTAATCCGCATTTTCACATATTATTATACATTTAGAAGTACGATGTGTTATACAAAGTAACACAAACCAGAGTTGGAGAAGTCTTTCAGTTAGGAGACAAAGACGGTAGTAGTCACACAGCAACAAGGACGAAGATGAACAGTATGGAGCAGCAACAGGGATGATGAACAGTATTCGCAGGCAACAATCAGAGCTTTCATTTTCTTTCTTACTTCTTAGTTGATTTCTCATATGCTTTTTTTTCTTTTTTTTACTGTGTTTAGGGTTTTACTAGTCTTTTGGATTTCTTTAATTTGGGTCTTAAGCATATGAGTCATGGATTTAAAAGTTGGGTTTTTGGTTGTTTTCAAAAATGATGAAATCGATGTGATCCAAGTGATTGTACGATCTTGCAAGGTGATCCCATTCAATCTCACCAAAATACGATCCTACCCGCACTCAGTATCATTTGCTGCCCAAAAATCGCAGTATCAAACAATTTTACAATTAAAATTGTGATTTTAACAACAGTGTCCTCCTCTTGCTGCATAGCTTACTATCGTACGTTGAAATAACGATTTTTGCTAATTCTCTTTCACCATATTGTGGAATATTCTTCCACCTATATAATCACCTATATTCTCTCTCATCACACAATTTCATTAATTTTCAGTCCGATTTTGGAGTTAACCTAACCCTAATTACCTTTTTGAGGTCCCAATATCCCCACAAGTTTTGACTCTGTGAGCCGGCTATGAGATTAATCTTGAATGCAGGGCGGCTTAGAGATGAAGTTATTTAAACTCATACCAAATGTTGCATGTAGGGATCGAACTCAGACCCTTTCATTTCTACTTATTCAACTCCCTTACTACCAATTGAGCTACCTCCATTTGGTTGTTAGCCCGATTTTAAAGTCACCTGACCCTCACCACACACACTCTCGTTCGAAGCCTCCTGTGCCTTATTTACGGTGACTCTCATTTAACTTTAATATTTACCAATGCCCCTTTGAACACGTATATATTGAGATACTTCACTCTTTGGAGATATAGACCTAGCTCCTTTCCTACAACAGTTCAATTATTATATTTGAACCGTTATTAACAAAGGACTAGATTAATACATATCACAGGAAGGCCGATATTTATTTTTATTTTTCATTGTACATAAATGGTAAACTTTTACTGCATAATACCTTTCTATATAAACAACCATAAAGCATAGCGGTTTCAGCATTTTAATGCGGGAAATGCACCAAACAGAGAGATACTTTTATTATGCAGCTGGCTATCAGGACACATTGCTATGAAGTGTTAAGGCTGTAAGGAAAGGACCAATTGGAAGAGCTAATAAGGTTAGGATATGTAGTATAGTTTTTGTTGGTTTAAATTTTATTTAATTAAAGAAAATAGAAAATGAAGAGCTTTGTGGTGAAGTGATATGTCCTTACGAATTTGTTAGTGGACAATTATTATGCTTAGAGTTTGGTGAAGAGTTGTGTCTTTTAGTTATGAAGAATTTTATTGTTTGGAGTCTTTAAGCTTTTATATTTTGGCCTATAAATAGGTCCTTTATATTTCAAATCAAACATAGCCTGTGAAAAAAGTAATAGAAATAGTAGTTCTTTCAAACATAGAAGAGTGATGCATTTGAATACAAGAAAATTATAGGACCTGTAAATTACAGTATAGTTATGTCTCAGGTAAGAGGAAAAGATAGTTTCAACCGTTCAAAAAAGGAAAATCCATGATATATAAATATAATATTAATTTTAAAAGAGTTTAAATTTAATAGACTGGATGTTAATTTTTTATGACATCAAATTATTTAGTCTTTTCAAATAACTATTGTGATAACTAATTTTTTTAATAATTTATGATTAGATAATAATATAATTATGCTTACACGTAACAAAATTAAATATTTAAAAAAAGTTAAGCGTGTATAGTGATATTTAAACTATAAAATAATTTTATCAAACCGGTATATCTTTGTTCAGGATAAAATAGATAATGTGATTCTTCTTTATTAGATACACACTAATCAAAAGATGAAATAATACATAATATTATTGGGATGGAGAAAATATTAATAATATTATTAGTCTTTATAACGATAATAAAACTAACCAACCGATGTTTGCCTAATTAAAATTTATTAGTACTAAAGCAAGATTTAGAAATTTTGTAATCATAAATGCACATCAACATGTCCAACCTTTTGTTAAAGGAAAAAAAAAATAATGCTGCACAATAAGAAAAAGAATTGATAAAATCCTGTCCAAGATTTTTAGCATTCAAAAAAAATTATTAGACAATTCGAAGTAGCCAATAAGAACCACTCATTGAAGAAAATGTCAACTCGAAAGACTTCTTAATAAAAACTTCCGACTGTTCAACATGACAGGGAAATAGCACTTATGGCCAGCACAGGTTCACCAAAAAAAATGTTTAACTACTTGACACATTGCAACTTTACAATTAGCCTAAGATCACTGGGACTGAGCTAGCGACGTATAATAAGATGGTGAACTTAATTTCTGTGGCTCCAAATGCAAAAGATTTATGGAGCTCACTAGTCTTTTTATTTATTTATTTATTTCTATATATTGCACATGAGCAATCAGTAAATTGTGGTCCAAAGTCTTGAAAAAGTTAAAAATATAACTATTTTTAATTAGATGCCAGTGATTATTGATGGCGGAAGTAGGGTTACCTCTTGCCACTCAGTAACAACTAGTTGTTTTAGTGCTCTGATTACGACCCAACCATGAACCATATATGTACCTATGCTATATGCTTCAACTCTGCTGAAAATTTGGCCTAACATATACGTATGTACAGGGTTTCAGAAAATTGGTCAGAAACAATACTCTTCATTAAATGTAACGTATGATTATAATAGCACTACTAAGGTTGAAGTAATACATTTTATTTTATTTTTTTTGGGGGGGGGGGGGGGGGGGGGGGAGAGACTTTTGTTTTGATTTGAATAATTAATTCTAGTTACGACTTAACAAAGATAATTAAATTTGTGATTTGTGCCTTCATGGGTGCACGAATTTTTTTTTTTTTATTGATTGGGTGCATGAAATTTAAATGATGCATGGTGGGTAACAAAAAAAAAAAAAAGTGAGCTGGTTTGGTTTGGTAGGTGTACTATATATGATGGACTATGGATGCAATAAAGACAGGACCGAGGCACATCCTGACAAAGCCAATTGGGCCTGTTCCATTGTGAGGGTAAGAGCCCATTGAGATAAGTTAGATTTTAGTGTTACTCGGAATGTGCTTAATCCTAAATGTAGACCATAGAACTTTGTGATGTAGCTCTCACTTGATCGATGAGTAATCTCTTTCCATCTTATGAGGGTGATTCCTCTGGCTCTTACATATATCTATGTATTGTTATTGTTAAGGGCTATTGACCTCAGAGAAAGAGACAAATTGTGGGTGTTTTTCGGAGTGTAGGAGGTGTTGTGTTTGTGCATTTTTATTGGAAGAGTGATTAAAATGCTATTGTTCACTTACTTTTTTACCCAAATACCACACGAACAATGTTATTTTCTAATATGCCACGCGGGTATGTTCGTTACAGTGCCCAACGAACTTGGTATGCTGATGTGGCACGTTCCTGGTAATCAAAAAGTTCGTTACTCCCACTAGCGAACTATGTTGCAATTTGACACATTGGAGAAGTTCGCTGCCACATGCAACGAACTAGGTGTGCCACGTGTCTGACATGCACCAAGTTCGCTGAGGGTCCAATGATAATTAATATTTATTACAGTTATTTGTTACTCTTGATTATTGATTTTTGGATTGTTTAGTGTGTAAATAATAGTCATTGGGTTAAATTAGATGTTGGGTTTTTAATTGGATTTATTTGGGAATTCGTAATGAAAATCCAGATTCACTTTACTGCAATATTTTGACCATAACTCATTGCACAAGTGTTCGATTGACCTCATTCTTGTTGTGTTTTGCAGCTAACTCAGAGGGCTACAAATGTTATGAAGACATGAAAGCTCAATTAGGACAATAAGATGGTCGAAAATAAATCCCAAGTTTGTCACGAGTTGCTGCAGTTTTAATTAGTTAATTAGATTTAAGTTTGTAATTGGGAACCCAAATCTGTTATTTATCTTTTATTTCCTTTTATACTAGGTCAGACTTGTAGAGCCTATATAAAGGCATGATTAGTAGAACTTGGGATTTAGTTTTAGTTTTACTTTTCGTTTTGAGAGTTTATGTTTTTACAGTTTCAAGATTCAATTGCAATTTACGTTTTCTCTCTTCTACTATTTTGTTCTTCTTTATTTTCTTAATTTCAATTATGTTTTCTACTTAGCCATGCTAAGCGTTCTTTAATCAATCCAAGAATTATGGATTCCGCGATTGAATCCGGAGGACCTGCGCTTCATCTTGGTCCAAATTGTTTCTCTTCCTGCATTGCAGCTAAGGTAAGTGATTGAATGTTAGATTTAATGTTTAGGTTGATTAACCCAATGATTTTAAGTCAAAGAGGGCTGATACTCTGCGATTGCTTGAGTAGATGCGCCGTATTGATTAAACACTAGGCGATTGTCTAGAGAGGGATTCTTAAGCAATTGCAGGGATTCGGAATTGCTTAGGTTCAACCACGATTTGGTAATCCTTTGTGGAATGATAGATATCTTGGAATCCTAATTTTCGGGTTAATTGCTTTTAATTGATAATTTCAATTTTTAAATCTTTGTTTTTACTTTCTATTTTTAATCACACAACCCCCCCTCCTTTTACTTTTTGTTCTTAATTGATCGATTAAGATCCTTGTGAATTTCTTGAGAGACGATTCAGGTTGCCCACTTTATTACAAATCTTTATTTTTACAAACCTGATTAATTTGACTGAGTTCGGCATCTCACGTCATCCAAGCGAACTATGTGCCACGTGGCACCACCCTCATAGTTCGCTGCATGGGCCAACGAACTAGGTGCCAAGTGGCAGCATCTGACCAAGTTCGTTGTACCCTGCAATGAACTTGGTGTCAGTGGCAGCTCCCTGCTAGTTCGCTGAATGAGACAGCGAATTAGCTACCGACAGATACAGTTCACTGGCCTGTATAGAGAACTCAGTGCTATTTATACCCCCTCCTCACTCCCACCTTCAATTTGTTATTCTGGTGCATTATTTTCCAAAGAACCCTAGTTTTTTCTGCTTGTTCTTTGTAATTGTACTTCATATTTCACAACATAATGAGTGAGAGTAGCAATGATTTAATCGCCATTTTATATTACAATGGGAGGTGATATTTTGAACCGAACAGTCAAGTGTTTGAAGGAGATATGAAGATGTTCCGCAAGAGCTCCCATTGCAAATATAATGACCTAAAGAAAATAATATACAAGAAGTTGAGATTACAACGGGGTCAATCCCTCTCTGGACTGATTGCTAGATGCGCCTCTGGTAATCCGGCGCAGTGGGTTGCTGTGGAGGTTGTGGAAGATGAAGATATAATGTTAGTAGTTGACGCATTTTGACAGCATCGAGAGCCCTCATACATCGAATTGTATGCAGAACTAAACACTAGTGGAGAGGCAAGCACTCAACATTTCGTCCTTTGCAGTTACTCCATAGACATCAACAGGGAGCTGCTAGTCTATTCGGAAGATATGCATGTGTCACCCCCACCACCATCACCCCCACTAACAATGCCTTCAGATGCGATTCCTGCCCATGACATGTATGATCCCGCGTGGCGTACTAATAGTTCCTAAGAGGAGGTTGACGAAGGTCTTGTTCTTGATAGTGACTCATCGGATACAGACGTTGATGATGATTTCGAAAGGTAGTCATCTAGTGCATTGTGTCAACCAATTCCATCACCGGGCATTGCCGGAATACATGAACCACCACCAGTGGCAAGTTAGTTTATTTACGATAGTTTTTATTTTTTCCAAATGGTATTAGTAATGACATGCATTGGGATTATACAGAGGAGGATATTATACTGTTTTGGTCATAAATAAGCCATTACACGAATATTAATTGGGCACACCCAGATCAGGAGGTGATGAAATGCAAAAGGCACAAATACAAAATTGGCAGACAGGTCAAGAGCTCTATAAGGACAAGGTGTTTGAGAGCAAGCATGGTGTACATATGGCAATAAAACTATACTATATGGCGAATCATCACACAACCGTCGTAGAAAAAAGTGAGACAAAAAGGTTGATAATGGTTTATCAAAATCCAATGACGGTTGCCCATGGAGGATGAGGGCATATCTTAAAAAAGGCGGTACTAAATGGTTTATAGGCAGAAACCTCAGGGAATAATTTTTTGAAAATATGGCTGATCATAACAACAACAATGAGGATATTCCACCTGAGCAAAACTTTAGAAACTTGGCTGCTCCTTTCAGGAATAGACCAGAGAGAGGAGTAATCCTCCCTCATGTAGCACCCAATTTTGAGTTAAAACCCATCATGTTTCACATGATCAGGGAAGCTGGAGTCTTCAATGGACTCCCTACAGAAGATCCCTACACACACCTCACAAACTTTCAAGATATTTGTGATAATTGTAAAGCTGAGGGTGTGACAGGGGAGAGTATGAGAATGAGGCTATTTCCTCTCCTTGGGCTTAAAAGCAAAAACATTGATTAGAACTCTCACCCCAGGATCAATACACTCTTGGGAGGAACTTTCTAACAAGTTCATAGAAAGATTTCTCCCTATGTCTCGTCAAGCTGATGTGAGAGCTGAGCTCTCTAATTTCAGAATGTTTTATGGAGAATATCTCTATGAAGCATGGGAGAGATACAAGAACATCATCAGAAAAAGTCCAAACCATGGGGTAGAGAGTTGGGGAGTGTTACAATCTTTTTATAAATAACTTGACCATACTTCTTAATCACATTTAGATTTTACTGCAGGAGGATATTTTTTTACAGGAACTCTTGAATCCAGGTATGAAATCATAGAAGGCACTGCCGAAAGATGTCTCCAATGGCCCTTAGACAGGGTGAGCCCAGTGAGGAAGCCTGGCATGCTCAAACTAGACAAACACACAGCCATGGAAGCCCAGCTAGCCTCACTCATGAATGAGGTGAAGAACCTGAAATATGATCAAGAAGCACCAAGGATGGAAGTCTTACAACTCACAGCTACTGACCTTTCGTTCTGTAACGTCCCTATTTCCACCACCTCTTTAACTCCCTTTCTTTAACCTCCACGTCCCGAAAGACTCTCCACTATCCCTCCTCTACTTGCCTATATAAACTCATCTTTTCCTCCTTCAAACTTTACTACCTTTTGTTAACTCTGAAACTCTTTCCCTCATTCTGCAATTTTTTGCCCTAACTCTTCTCTTTTCTAAAAATGACTAGACTCTCAGTATCTGTTATCCCTGTGGCCAGCAGTGACCAGAGACATGAAATCTCTGAACAAGTTGTTCATCTCTACCCAGAGATGAACATCTCCAGGCAGGATAAAGCCCTTATCCCCTCTTTTGTAAGGAGATCCTTGACCAGTCTCAAGTGGCTTCTATTTGCCACTGACGAGCGTGAAGTCAACATTTCCATGGTGGCTGAATTTTCATACCATGCCAAGAGGCTGCCACCAGGGTACACCACCGACGTAATAAAGGTGACGGGGAAGAAGGTGTCTTTCTCCCCCACTGCCATCAAGGAGGTACTCAACCTCCCCATCGTTCCCAGATGTCTGTACCAAGAGTACATGGACAACAGAGAGGTTCACAAATTCCTTCAGGCTGTAAAGGAAACTATTGCTATCAAAAACCCACCTACTCCAAAGGTTCCCTCTGTAAGGGAAGCATGAAGGATGAAGCCAGATTCTGGGCATTGTTCGCCAACTCCAACCTCACTCCCTCCACCCATGATGCCACTGTTAAGTGGGTGCTCCAGGTACAAATTTACTGCATCATGAGGAACAATCCTTTTGATGCAGTCCCCCTTATCCACAGCAGTCTGAAGAAGGAGATAACAAAGACTGTGGTCTGCCTTCCCTGCTTGATCACGAAGCTCTGTTTAAGAGTTGGAGTACCGGCCTATGATGATGATGAGACTGTAGTAGCGTCTGTCATTGATTATAAGACCTGGAATGGTCTTAAGACCACTTACATTGAGACAGCCGAACGAGTTCATGAAGCATTCAGACGCACTATCTTCAATGATGAGGAAAAAGAAGGCAGTGAGGCCCTACAGAAGAAGAAGGTCACCCCTTCAAAATCAACCACTTCTGCCTACACTGAGGCAAGAAGAACCGTTCCCCCTCCCATCAAGGTGAAACGGAATCCCCTGTTGCTACTGAAAGCAAACAGGGAAAAAAGAAGTCCCCTGCCAAAGCTCCCCCAAGAAAGGGGGAACGTTCCAGCCAAAGGCTGGAGAGGGCTTTCATCAGCACCAAGAGGCTAGAGGGAACGTCCTCTGAGAAACCCATCACCATTTCTGATAAGAAAGGGAGTAGTTGAGGCAATGAACCCTTTTCAAAAAGGCTGAAATAGGGGGGGCGTCAAGACATACACAGCTGCCAAGGAGACGTCCTCAAGTAGCTCTTCTACTAATTTTTCTGACGTTCTGTCCCCTCCACCATCAACTGCTCAATCTTCACCACCACCTCCAACACCAGAACCCTCTCCTAGGAAACAACGAGGAGAGGAGGTAACATGAATGGATGCAGCACCTGCTGCTGAAACACCAGTGGCTGAGCAAGAAGCTCAGCCACAAAAGAAAGCTGACAAAGGAAAATGGATTCTATAAAAAGAAGAAAAAATCAATTGCTCCCAGGCAAATTAGTCTGGGAGGCTCCTCTTGTACCCTGTTATTCGTACTGACACTTCTGGGGATGAGGCTCTTGCTAGAGTCTTAGCAGAAGAGGAGGGTTTGGAAGTTCCTCCAATGAGGGAGGAACAAACCGAATCAATTCCCTCTTCATCCAAAGCTGCAGTGGTTGTCTCCAGGCAAGCACCTGAAAAACCTCCTGTTGTTGGCAGCAGCCAGCAAGACAAACAGAGACCCTCCTCCCCTACTCCAGCAATTCCCATCCCTACAAAGAAGAAGTCACAAATTGGGATTGCTGAGATTTTCGAGATGATGGGGAAGAGAATAGAAAAACTGCTTCCTGCAAAACAATTCGTTCCTCAAAATTATAACACTACTGAAGAGCTTAAGGCTCTGAGGAACGGGATGGATCAACTCTCATCTTCCTTCACCAAATTCCAGGAACAACAAAAAGAAGATAGAGAGCAGCTTCTCAGCACCATTCAAGCCAGCATCAGAGACACCAGTGCTGCCTCTTCTGCACCAACACTACAGGCTGTCAAGAGTGAAATCAGAAGAGCATCTGATTCCCTGATACTCTCCAACTCCCTGTACAATAATAGAGCTGAGTTGCTGCTTAGTAAACTCCTCCTCAAGCATTCTGAAGAACGAAAAGAAACCAAAGAAGCTCTCAAGGCCTTTGGAACGTACTTGGAGGGGAGAATCTATCAGTTGGAGACAAGGCTATTAGATGTTGAAGGAAAGCTTGTCCATATTCGTCATGGTAGGACAATGCTGAGGTCCACCATCAATTACCTTGTTGCAGTAATCAGTGATCTACTGAAAAACGCTGAGAAGTGGCTCCCCGAGGCTGAAGTGAGAAGACTAAGAAATCAACTCAGGAGGAGATCACTCACGCAAGAGGAAATTGATGATGCTAAGGAAGCTGAGACAAGTGCTCAGAAGGACACCACCTTGGGCAAGAGACGTCCCCAGTGAGAATGAGGAAACCCTCCTAGTTGTTTTTAATTTCCTTTACTTTCAGTAATGTACATTTATTTCTCTTTTTGTTCCCTTGTATAAATATTCCCTTTTTGAAATGAAAATTCCTTTTTTGTTCAAACTGCTAGGTACATACATTTCAGTTGTAGTATTATGACTGTGAAATTTTGAAATAGCCAATTGCATGAAACACAAAGTCAATGATTAATCATTCTTATTCTTTCTCTAAATGCTTGAAATAGGAAAAGTGAAGTGAATTTAATCTTCAGATTTCTGAGGGATGCTGATCTGTGTGAACTAAGCTAGTGAGGAACGAAAAATGCCAAATACTTACTCATGAGAGCGTTCCTAAGGCGTAACCACAATGAAATTTCTGAACTTGCCTTAATGTTGTAAGTACTGCTGAAGAACGAGTGAATTCCACTAACAAGGATCAACCATCCAAACACTTCATTCCACTCCACCAAAAACTTCCATTCCATTCATAGTCACCAAACACGTCACCAAGTCAAACAAACAGGGCAAGGAACAGGCACAAAATGAGCAAAAAGGACAGAAGAAAGAAAACAAAGAAAATGGGAACAACCATTCAAAAGAATTTAGAATAAAATATCAGATAACTTTCCTCCAAAGGAAGAAAGAAGGTACAAAAAGACAAGGTGTCCCCTCAAACAGAAGTCCAGCTCTGCAACAAGTAATAAGAAATGTTCCTAGCCCCTAGACCTATAACCACTCCAAGTTCAACCATCTTTCACCATCTTTTCAAAGATCCTTGGAATGGGAGGCATCTGTACTTCATAGGAAAGTAACAGAAAGGCAAGTTCTGAAGAATCACATACAGGAAAGGACAGAGAAACACCAAACCCTAAGTGCTAGTGAGACAGAAGATCAGCAACCTTCACTTACCTTGAATAAATTCGTTCTACTTATCTATGGACAATAGTTCATTTTTTGAAAAGATTATGATTGCTCACTGGCTCAGGTTTTTGATGTTGAGCTATTCTTTGAAATTGAGCAGTCTAAACCACTATTTCTGATTTGTTTGAGGACAACCAACAGTTTAGTTTTGGGGTGTTTGATGGGACGTAAATTCGTTCCCATCTAAGCCCATTTTGATGGCAAAATAACATTTGTTCCCTCATCTGATGTGCAACATTAGCATTAAAACACTTGTTTTACATCTTTATGATAAAAACATAGTGGAGGAACGGATGATGACGTAATCCTTTGGAAATCATATTAAAAGGGGAACGAATTGAGAGCATTTATTGCACCTGATCCATTCATTTAATGTTTCTGATCACTTTGCAGGAAACGTTGAAATGAAGTTTCCATAAAGCAAAGGCGGTTCATCAATTAAGCATGAAGAAACATGTAGAGTAGGGAATAAAGAGTTCTCATTGGCCGAAGAGGAAAGCAAGACATGAGGGACTGCAAGAAATGCCAAATCTCAACAATAAGAGTCCCATCCAAGCAGGTTGCAAGCCTCCAAGCATTGTTGCCACCGCCCCATTCATGCAGTCAAGAAAACAACTCCAAGGGATTTTACAAGATTGCCACTCACTCTTCTACCTATAAATAGGACGTCCCAAACACGAAGACATCATCTGATTCCTTAAGAAGAGATCACCTAGGATCTAAGAGATCACTTAGTTTAGTTTGTAGTTTTTTTTGTATAGTTGTAGCTGTAGTTAAGTGACAACATTTCTTCTCTATTTCTGTATCATTCACTTGAGACTCCTCACGAGCAACAACCATCTTCTCCACTTTATACTTTGTTGTAATTGTACTTATTTCATTTTAATATAAGTGTATTTCTTTCCTTTCCACTCATTATCTCTGAACTGAATCTCGGGTCTATGAGACTTCAGTTTGGAATAATTATGTTTAAAGTAATAGCCATGGGCTAAACTATCTGTGGAACGGTTAAGCTGCAAAGTTCTTAAAGAATTATTTTCAAAACTCTTGTACTGAAACTTTTTGTATTTCTCTGGCTAAGTGAGTTATATTCATTGTGTATCAATGAAAATTGAACACAAACTGAGAAAGGATCTTCCTTGGGGAAGGGATTTCAGACAGCTTAGCCAGTGGGGGAAGGTAGTGTTTTGGCAACGACACTATTCGTTACCTTAGGAATAAGAGGCCATTTCGTCCACTTAAAGGTTCTGTACCAAGTACCTGTTGGAGTCAAGGGAACCATAAGAATATGGAAACTTGTGAGTCATCTAGTCCATGAGCTGAGGAATCAGAGTTGGCAGTAAAAAAATTGGGACAAACTCAGAAAGTGCTAAGTCTTGAGCAGAGAAATTTACACCATCCACATTGTTGTCTCTTAATTATAGTTATTACTTCTGTTATTTTTTCTTTATTCAATCTTGTATCTATCAATCTCCAATGACTACTGTCGTACCTTCTCTAATCAAGAAGGATCACATATATAACAATGCGAGGAGCTGTTTGTCTTTAGACTGAACCTACTGCTCTTGAGAAACGTTGTCAAGAAAGTAGGGAACGTTTGACCAAATAGGTCAATCACTAACTTTTCTTTTCTTTTTCATTCTTTATAAAATAGTTTAATGCATTATTTAGAGTTCTATCCTCGTGGGAACGATAATCTGGGCATTAATACACCCATTATTACTTGATGCGTGCAATTAGGTACTTGGGTTGGAAGTAAGAGAACAGATTTGTTTTCTCTTGCTGATTTAGAACAAAAGAACGTACTCCATCATAATATATCTTTTTCAACCAACAGCAAACCACCCAACAATTAACATTCATATTGAAAGGATCAGGAGAGATTTGATTATGATTTTTTTTTTTTGTCATAAGGTATCAAATCTCCAGTTAACTATAGTTATTTAATTGCTCTCAATCCTGAGTTTATTATAAATAGGTAATTGAATAGTTTTAATTCTTTGATTTAGCAACGGATGAGGTCCGATCTTTTGATGGCCAATTACTCTATATTTTGATAGTAAGATTTATTGATTATTATTATTTATGAGATAAACAACATTAAATTTGTAGGATATGTCACATTAATATGTTTCATTACTTGGATATTAAAGACAGTAGCTAGTGCATATAATCCATTAGAGAAACTATCACAGTCAAGGGAATAATTAATTAATAGAGTAACAGAAAGTTTATCAATCGATTATCGACATTCTACAAAGGGGAAAAGCATATTCATGTTATAAATGTGTTATTAATCTTACTCAAAGCTTATCAATCAATTATCGACATTCTATAAAGGAGAAAAACATATTCATGTTATAAATGTGTTATTAATCTTAGAGTTCAAATTCGGGCTTTTATTGGAGTAGTACCGAATTATATAATCATTCTTTGATTATCAAGAGTCTTGATTAATAACATATGGTAGAGCCACAGGCTAGCTTGAGACAATGGATGGGGAGATTTTCAATTAGTGATGAATTATGGGATACATGATCTTGGGTTTTGGACTCAAGATTGTACCCAAAAGAGAAAGTGAGAGATTGTTGGATTTGTGCTCTTTTACTTAAACCCAATTGGGCTAAGAGTATGAGAAAATCACATATAAATACAATGAACTTAGGGATAGGATTTTTTAGTACCCATATAAATACTACAACTTAGTCATCAGCTTCTAGGTCATTTAACAGAAGAGATAAACTCAGATATGAAAAAGTGCTTATACACTTCCTCTTTCCCTTTATGATAGTCTGAAATTGTTACCAAGAACACATAAGGTCTGATCGTGCTATGACGTAAAGAAGATCAATTCGTGCCATGACGTAAAAGAAATTGGTTCGTGAAGAGGAATTATAGATCTGCGTGTAAAGAGATAAATCAGAAAAATGATAATGATTTATTACACATCAGAACGCAACAATCTAAACACTTCTACAGATATAATTGCGGGTGAGGGGATGGGGACAATATTGCAAGAAAGCAAAGACATGAATTGGCCGCTTTTGAGGTTTGTCTTTGTACTTTGGTGATGTGGTTCAATTCAACAGTGTAACGCTAATTAAAAGGGTACCGCTATTTATGGTCTTTCCAGCTGGGAAAAGTGACCCTGGGATATTCGGATTATTCTCTCTTTCTATTATGAGGTTCTGTAATAAGGCCTCTAGTCTCTATTCAGAACTAGAAAATGTGGAATAAATTTGGCGAAAATCTTGTAGAAATTCTTCCGTGGTGAATCCAACTTTTCATCTTTTCGGTTTTTGTTAGACATATGCTGACAATCCACCTAACAGAGAAAGTTATACATACTATTAGTTGATTTTGTTAAATATCTTGTAATGATATTATTACTTTTTATTTTAGTAACTTAATTATCTTTTTGGGACAAGTTAAATTCCCTGATATCCTCACAACCCAGGTGGAAAAGAAACCCACATATATATGAGATTAATTCCGAGTAAAGCGACGCGACAGTTATCCAACTCTAGTCCCAAAAGTTCTTTTCCGAATTCACATCCCTTCTCTTTTGACAATTCATCTGTATAGTGTCATTTGAGTCAAGCCTCATATGGTTATTATTATATTTTAAAATATATTAGAGTATTTTAAATAATTTTTAAGATTACTTTTATAATTATAATTTATTTCTTTATTTAATTAAAATTAAGAGTCTATTATTGGTATTATTAAAGATTAATTAATTCTTGGTATCACGTCGTTATTCGCAAAAGAATATTATTCAGAATTTCTATTATCTTCCTTCATCCTTCTGTATTTGTAACCCTGTATTTTTAACATGGAATCAAAACCATATCTACCTTGAATATATTTCTACCTTTTGTTATATTGAGTTCACAGAACATGATTACCACTAGACACATATTTGTGTTTTTGTTTGCTCCCCGATTTCTCCTTTACAACCTATGCCGTTTTAAGTTTTTTCCCTCAAATCCTTGTTTCCTTGCATGTGTTTCCATAGTATAGCCCTCGTCTTCAGTCCCTAATATAGTCCATACTCGAGTTGCATATGCAATGTGGCCTTGTTTATCATCCCAAATGCAATATGATCTTGTCTTTTGCCATTGGGTTATAATTTTATAAAATATGTTCAATTGTGAGAAGTTAAACCTTAGTAAATTTTAGTTTCAGGGAGAGTATTAGAACATGGGATAGATTATTCTACCTACCATTTTTTCTGCCTATCTTTGTCTACCACTCTTCAATACCGTTAGATCAGAATCTAAATAGAAGAGAAAAATGAAAAATGTAGTTGAGATTCTGATCTAACGGTGTTGAAGGGTGGTAAGCAAAGGTAGACAAAAAAATGGTAAGTAAAATAACATATCCCTTAGAATATTTAAGAAATATTATATCATCACTATATATCATAGAATATTTCATATGATTTTATTGGAATATTTTTATATTTCATTATACTAAATGATTTATTTCCCTAATTAATTTTGATAAAGAATTTAATACTAGTATAAAAAAAGTTTAATACTTTGTCATTCATATCACATCTTATCACTCCATTTCTTGTGTATAATGCTAAGATATGGTGTGATATGTGATACAAATAAAAAAATAATATTTATACTAATATTAAATTCCCAATCCCACTTAATTAAGCAGAAAAATTTAAAAATAAAATGAAATATAAAAACAGTCCTAAGATATTATCTAAAATAATCTACATTATTTGAAATTACAATAGTAATATCATAAGACATTTTTTAGATATTAATGATAAGGGATAGTAAGGCCTTAAAATGGAGAAGCAAGGGATTGGATTTCAGCTAATTGAATTGGATTAAGGCCTTGTTTTTTGAGAAGCAAGGCCTTAAAATCAGTGTTGTAAAACCCGGCCCGACCCGGCCGGGTCGATCCGGGACCCGGTGACCCGGTCATTAGACCGGTCCGGGTCAAGCATTGGACCGCTCATGCATTGACCCGGTCAAACCCGGTCAAAACCCGGCTAAACCCGGTCAAAACCGGTGACCCGGTGACCCAGTGACCCGGCCGGGTCATGCATTTAAAAAAAAAATTATCAAAATTATTTCATCTTATAAAAAAAATGTAGAACTCTTTTTAATTTTTTTTTTTTTGTAATTTTACTTGCTAATATACTTTTCTACAATGACCTCCAATTTCAGCTTCCAATATTGAACCAATTTGCGAAATAATAAATTAAGAGATTATGACATATGTCATTTTTAATGTAACTGAATTTGAAAAATATGAGTTCAATGTCATTGATAGGTATGTTTACAGGTATTCTGAGTTGAAATTTAAATTGACATAGAAATAGTATACATTTTTATTTATTTATGCTTCATGTTTTTGAGCTTATTTAATAAACATTGTTTAATTCATTTTAGATATGAAAAATATAATTGAATTTATATGTTCATATTTAAATATATTTTTATATATCTATATATATCCGGGTCAACCGGTCTGACCAGTAACCCACCGGTCCGACCAGTGACCCAATGACCCAGTACCCCGACCGAGTCAATGCCCGGGCCGGGTTTAATAACACTGCTTAAAATAGTCCCTAGGGATTATTTTTCTTGAGATGGATTAAAGAATTATGATACGAAGGGATTGGATTTCAGCTAATTGAATTGATTGGTAATATTGAATTGAAATTTGATTGTGAATTGAATTAGGTAACACAAGCAACAATGGAGAAGTTGATACCCTAACTATTTGTCATTGCATTACCTTCATTTTAATCACCATTTTCTCTACTATTCTTCCTTATGTTTTGATTTAGTATTGTTATTAAATATTTTCCGTATTTAAATTCCTTCTAGTTTAACATTCTTAATTATACCCAATTTGTATCATTACGATTCGTGCAAATAAAGTGAAAGCAGTGAAATAGTGCTTGAAATTACTAATCATCGTGGGACGATACTTTTCACACTAGTCTATTAGTAATAACTACCGGTATATTTGGCATAAGAATATATAGACTCTTAGCAAAGGCATGCAGAGTACCAAGCTAAGTAGCAACTATTCTAGACTAATATAATGGCTCTGGCACTAATATACATTTGGCGCTTTTAATCTATGAAGCACCTACATTTCAAAAATTCTGACGTGTCGTGTCCGACACTTCCCGACACTCTCGGACACTCCGACACTCCCCGACACTCCAACATGTGTTATAGAAATTCAAAAAAAAAAAGATTCAAAGATTGATTTGCATTGAGTTTTTAGTTCAAAATATTAGATTCGTTGGATTACGATTATCATTTTATTGAGTTTAATATAAATATTTGGGATATTTTATGTTTATTTGCAAAATTTATGAATATTATAAGTTTAGATTCATTTTTTTGTTAAATTATTGAATATTAAATATAATATACACTAAATAAATTAAAAATATTATTTAATATCAAAACGTATCCTAATGTGTCGAAATCTAACATTTTTTAGAATTAACGTGTCGGAGTGTCGTGTCGTATCGTGTCACGTGTCGGTATCGGTGCTACATAGCTTTTAATCACCATGTGGGCTGCGCAAACAGAATTAAGTCGCCTCAAGTGCATGAAAATTTTATTATATTCCCGGACCACCATGATCATTCCACTCAAATATTGACACCTGTATTTTTTATTTATTTTTTCTTTTCTCTCTCCTCTCTCCTCAACTTTTTCTCTCTTCCTCTCATTTCAGTTTCACCCAATACTTTGTGGTCCGGATCACTATAAATTCACTCCAAGTACACAAGCAAGTCAGAAGGTCCTTCCTACTGTAACTCTAGTTAGCTACCTTCAGCTCTGAGTTCTCAAAAACTTAACCAAATGTTGCACCCCACTCTCTACAAAGATTGGAAACCACCAAACCATCCATAACCCATTACCCTTGGAAGCTTGGACAGAACAAACACATAATTGGATCTTAAAAGATAAAATGAAGTTAAAACACTTATTCTATCGACTTTAAAACATTCACTTCATCTTCTAAATTTTAAGTCAGTAGTATAGAGATTCAAAACTATCTGTTGATGAAGCTTACAGTCACAAAGAGGGGAGGGGGGGGGGGGGGGGGGGGGGGGGGGAGTATCCCTAGAACGCTTGTTCATGTTAAAAGGCCTTAAAATGTAGTACATATTAATCTCTGAGAGGAGAGGATTTTACAATTTTTCAAAATAAAAGGAGGACAATGTAATTTAAGCATCTTTTAGGATACGATAATATAAAAATGTTTAAAGGTGGCCATAAATTGATAATTTTATTTAAATATTTAATAAATTGTTTTAACCAAAAAAATTAGAATATTAACAAAATTAGACATTCTCAAAATTTTCTTATAAATTTTTGTAAGCTCAACTGATTAAATAAGACATGGAAAAACTAAGGCTGTGATTACATATTTAATGACGGCTAGAATGGAATAGAAGGAGATTAAACGAAATCAAATTATCGACCCAAACATTACCTAATAAAATATGCATTTTAATGTTTACCAACAAATATATATATATATATATATATATATGGAAAATATTTTCTCATGTTACATAAGAATTCAACTCTCATGTTAGTGATCCTTTTATTTATGTGCAAAGTTTTTCTTTTCTTTTTTTTTAAATAAATATGAGGCCCACCACTATTGAGTCACAACATGAGAATTGAATTCTGATGCAACAAAATTCATATATATATATATATATAATATATAAATCTTATATATATATATCAGCAAAGTGACCCGTCTAATTGAAACGTGGCATTATGATCTCCATTTGACATTTATTTAATAAACAATCTAGTATAAAATCTTGGACAAAATTTTACATTTTTTTGCTTCAATCAATAAAATAAAGAAAAAGTAAGAAAAGAGAGATCGATACTTCATGAAAAGCTAAAAATAGTACATGAGATCTGTACGAATTTAGCTTCTGTGCACTTAAAATTACAGCTATTTAGCAGACGCAAAGCTCAACCAAATGAAGCCCGTGGTGGTTTGTATAAAAAATAATAATCAAGCCCGTGGTGGAGGGAGGGTTAGGGAGCAATCCTGTAAGTTTATACAAAGGTTTAAGTATTATTTTTGGGAAAGATGTGTATCATTTTAAAGGATGTAAAGTTGTGTCATTTTAAGAGAAACAAAGAGATAGATAAAGGAGAAATAGATAGATAAAGGAGGAGAGAGTTGACAAAAAAAATGAAGGTGTGGGTCTCACCTCTTTGTGATAGTGAAAGGATATAAGTTGCGTCATTTAAAAGGATAAACATTTTTCCCATTGTTTTTTATTTTTTATTTTTTATGATCATGTAATTAGCATTCGCTTTCTTTCAAAATTTAAAGAAATTTTTAATTGTAAAAATCATTTTTATTTTTTATATAAATAATTAAAATTTTAAAGAAAAAATTTACATTGTAATTTTATCTTTTTTTAAAAAAAAATCTGACTCCATCTTATCACCAACTACACTTCTATTTCGCCAGCAGTGTTATATCCGTAGGGTTTAGTTCATTAGGACTAACTTCCTTGGTAAAGTATATTTCAGGTTTGCAGTTTATTGATCCTGGGCTATTCTTACTTATTTATATAATTAGGATTTAAAGATTACTAATTTTAAATAACATTTCAATAATTATAATAGTAATTTATGATATTTTTGTATTTGCAGTCTGAACCAACTCATTGTAGACCGGTCCTTATCAGGTTGAGCATAAATCTAGTAAAGACGAGTTGAACCAAAATCTTTTTTTCTTTTAACTTTATCTCAGCTCACATATTTTATCAGATTATTAAGACTAACTTTTTTAACTCGACTCGTTTTGGGTTTTGTACTATCAACTTGTGAAGCTTGAACATTCCAAGGAACCCTTATTCATCAATGAATAAATAGTACAAGGAACATATCAATGATTATATATGGAAGAGCATTTTGCCCAATACTTTGTACAAAATTCAATTTAAATTTAAATAATGAGAGCCAATTATCACTTGATCATAAAAGTTAGGTTACCATGTTTAATTTAAATTCTCCTAAAATTACAGCACACTTGATTTAATGGTCTCACGAAGGTGGAAAAACTCAGTTTTAAGTCGCAGTTCCCCTTAAATATCTTATTTGGCAAAAATGCTACGTACTTTCATACTTCAACATCATCAACATCACTATCACCTTTATCCCAAATTAATTGGGGTCGGTATATATATATATATATATATATTTTAAATTCATACTTTCATACTTCAGTTTAAGAAAAATAAAACCCGTCTCATAAAAGCTTGAAAATTTAAGAATAATTTTAATCTCTTACAAAAACCACTTCTCCCTTGTTCACGGTGTTTAATTTAAGTATAATTATTAAGAGTGTTAATGTTAGAATAGTGTAGAAGTCTCAATTATGTGTGTCTCATTGTATTATCAATTGGTTTGCTATATAATAGAACCAATGTTGTGTCTTCTCTTTTTCTTACTTACTCACAACATTGATTCTATTATATAGCAAACCAATTGAATAATACAAAGAAACACACACAATGTAAGACTTCTACACTATTCTAACGCTAACACTCTTAACAATAACTAATTTCTTTTAGATAAATATAACTTTTACCCCAACAAAATAATGGATTCGATTTTTGATAATCATAACTCCGTTAAAGGGTGGAAACACTTAAATTTAAAATTAAATCAATTGGTCTATTAGAATTTCAGATACTGATTAATATCTACTAAAAAAAAATTCGTCATGTAACCTACTTGATATAAATTAAAATTAGGTTAAGCACTTCAACATAACTCATTTCACTTATTTAATTGCATATTATTCCTCTTAAGAGTATGGAAATTTTCTTACCTTGGAGAACTTGGGAATTTCCGAGTTTCCCAAAAGTCAAAGAACAGCTTTAACCGTGAATATCACTTGTTACTAATAAAAATTATTACTAACCATCGATTTAGTTGATAAAAAACTTGTTCTTTTTAACGAGAGATGTCGAATTCGAGTTTTAACTTTTAAGAATAAATATGTTGGAAGAACTTCTCCAAATATGAATTCAACTGTGCTCGGACCGTATCAAATTGGTTTAGATCAAAAACAACAATAGTAGTAAATAGCATACGGTTAACCCATAATGTTCCCGCTATTTTTCCTTTTTTTTAGGGTTTTATAAGAGTTATACTATATGAAAAGTGATTTCTGCGTGCCTTAATTTTTATTTATTTTTTGGTTTTAAAAAGTGTGGGCCCCACAAAATATTATATGTGTAAGAAATTTTGTTCTGTCATTTTAAAGGACAAAACGAAAATCTTTTTTTTATTCGAAAATATGCCTGCAGTGGCTGACTATGACTGGTAGTGGTAGCAGCTTGCAGTGGCCCGATGGGCCCACAGGGACACACAACTGCCATCAAGTCCAGGGCCCGGAAAGGACCCACCATGTCTCCAACACATAAACGGATAACAGGCCCACGTGATGCTATGGAGTGGGCCCAGTCATCAATTATTATTTGAACGAAAGACTTGCAATTCTCAAGCTGACCACAGTATGTCGGGTTTGGGCAGATGCCAGAAAGATGATAAGGCCCACTCTACATGCCATTGTCATTTTCATTGATCCCTGCTATCGTTTGCTTTGGGGGGCCAAATATATCAATCCTTAAAATAATTTTTATTTTGTTTTCCGTCCATGGTCATATTTTCCTTTAACAAGGTTCCATTTGTTTGTCTCTTAAGAGAAAAATTGGTGGTGACCGAAATTTATTTTATTTAGAAGATTAATTTGCTTACAAGAAAGAAAGAAAAAAAACAATAATTTTAGAGGGGAACAAAGGTGATGATACTGTCACTAAAACCAAACGGTCCAAACCCTGTGCATAGGGTTGTCTTGTGGGTAGTGGGTACACTTCACAAAATAAAATCAAATAAGCTATTAATTTAAGGGTTTTATAAGAGTTATGTTGTAGGAAAAGTGATTGTGTTATGTTATAAAGATTCATTTTGCGTGCCAGAGTTTTTTTTTTTTTTGCTGCGGGCCCCACAAAATGTTGTGAGTATAGGAAATTTTTTGTGGTCATGTTAAATGATAGATGATAAATCCTTAATTTAATACCGACTTTTAATATACGCTCCTTGATTTAGTGAATGAGACACCTGATAAAGAAAAATGTTTTTAATACAATAATAAAAATTAAGGGGAAGGTTATACTTACAACCTATTTTCGTTTACAATTTCTTACAACCATATCTTAACCGTTGATTTTCGTCAATCAACGGTTAAGATTTTCGCAAATCAAATTTATTAATTAATTATTAATTCACAATAAATGATAACCGTTGATTGGCGGAAATCAACGGTTAAGATATGGTTATAATAGGTTGTAAGTATAACTTTGCCCCAAAATTAAACACACAACCTAACATAAACTTCCAAACCCCTTGCCGAGACCAATTCTACTGGCTTGATAAAGAAGATTTTTATTTTATTTCTTTTGGAGATAGATAAAGAAGATTTTTATTTTTTAATCCTGATATCAACTCCGTGTCCTAAGTCCAAATGTCAACATAGGATGTCTTGGAGAAAAGGGGATTCTTCACAATCAAAATCGACTTAGAGAAAGCCTATGATAGGATGTCTTGGAATTTTATATATAAAGTGTTGTCTGAGATAAACATCCCAGAATCTCTGGTGAATATCATAATGCAGTGCATCACTTCAGCTGAGCTTGAAATCCTCTGGAATGGTTCCAAGGCTGGTAGCATCCTTCCGAGTAGAGGTTTGAGGCAAGGAGATCCAATATCTCCCTACATTTTCGTGCTTTGTATGGAAAAACTGACACACTTGATTTCTGATGCAATTGCAAAGAAAGAGTGGAAGCCAATGGCAGCTGGTAGAGGTGGACCATCCATATCTCATCTCCTCTTCGCTGACGATTTGTTACTCTTTGGAGAAGCCAAAATTGACCAAATCAAGACAGTAATGGAGTGCCTCACAAAGTTTGGGATCATGTCTGGTCAGAAGGTGAGTTACCCAAAATCTAATATCTTCTTCTCCAAAAATGTTCCAATTGATGTTGCTAATGAGATAGTGAAGATTAGTGGTTTTGCTCAAACAAAAAACTTGGGCAGATACCTGGGATACAGAATGAAACATGGCCGGACTAGTAAACTTCACTATGGAGAGATCATGGATAGGGTTAACAATAGGCTCAATGGTTGGAAAAATCAGTGTCTATCTATGGCAGGTAGAGTGACTCTAGCAAAATCGGTCATCTCCACTATCCCTATGTTCCACATGCAAAACAGCTTATTACCTGTGGGTATTTGTGAAGAAATTGAAAAGAAGCAAAGGAATTTCATTTGGGGAGATACTGAGGTTCATAGGAAGCATCATGCAATCGGTTGGGAACACCTTCAACTCCCTAAAAACCAGGGTGGGTTAGGTATTCTCAATCTCCGCATCCAGAATGAAGCTTTCATCCAAAAGTGTGCTTGGAATATGGTTCAGTCTCCATCTCAGCTTTGGGTCCAAGTCTTGCTATCCAAATATGGCAGGAGAAAAGATATGCTAAAAGAGGTAGTTAGTAAACCTTATGATTCTCACTTGTGGAAAAGCATTTGTAAGGTCTGGCCTCAAATGATAAGCAATACTTCTTGGCAAATAGGTAATGGCAAGAAGATTGATTTTTGGAAAGACAATTGGACTGGTCTCAGCCCAAACCTCCTTGCTCATACTCATACCCTTCCTTCTCAAGAGGTCTTGGATTTAAAGATTAGCAACAGTATTTTCCTTTCTGAAGGAGGCTGGAATGGGCATTATCTTGTGAACCATTTTGACCTTAATGTGGTGAACAAAATTCTTGCCATTCCTCATCCAGATGATGAAGCCGAGGAGGATAGCATAGCTTGGACTAACTGGAACCCTGGGCATTCCATAGTTAAGCTGGCATACAATAACTTGTTAGATTCTAGCAATCCTTCCCCCATTGACTGTTGGGACCGTATTTGGAAGTGGAAAGGCAAGGAAAGAGTCAAAATGCTTATCTGGAAAATGCTTCATGATAGAATGCTAACAAGAGAGTCAATATCAAAGTGGAGTGGTAGTTCCAATAAGTGCCCTTTCTGCCCTGAAGTGATTGAAGATTGCCTTCATGTGTTTAGAGATTGTTGGAAGGCAAGAAAGTGCTGGTTGTTGCCCATGTTGCACCCTCTTCCACCGAGTTTCCTCACTGTGATTTCTTTTAGGGAGTGGATGATTCTGAATCTCACTTCAAACAACAGCAACCTCAAGGATTGGAGAGACTCTTTCTTTACCACTTGCTACTTTTTGTGGTTATGGAGGAATAAGGAAATTCACGAAGAAGGTTTCCAGCGTCCTGAGGATCCTTCAAAGGCTATTGCTGTAGAAATTGAGGAAAATAGGTTCTGTTTGGCTAAGTTTAAAAAAACATTTTCAGGAACTTCTCACTCTCAACTTCCTACATCGTGGATTAGGCCTGCGGAGGACTTTCTGAAATTAAATGTGGATGGGGCTGTGCAAGGTAATCGGGCAGCTTGTGGTGGTCTCTTGAGGGATAGGAATGGATTATGGTGTGGCGGTTTCTCAGCCTTCATTGGCTCTTGCATTCCTCTGCATGCTGAACTTTGGGCTCTCCTTTATGGACTTGATTTCGCCTGGAAGCATGGCTGGAGGAAACTAGTGTTGGAAACTGATTCTTCTCAAGCGTTTTGCCTTCTTACCAATCATGGTAATGATACTCGAAAGCTGCCATTGGTAGCTAAAATTCGAGTCTTTTTAATGAAAGAGTGGACTATCTTATTGAATAAAATTCCTAGGAGTAGCAACACCTGTGCGGATTGGATTGCGAAGAAGACTTTGGATGATTCCTTTGGGCTCAAATCAATCTCCTCCCCTCACAGCGATCTGTTAAATCTTCTTGTTGCTGATCTTTTGGATCCGGGTCTGAATAAGGTGGCTGCTAGGAGAAATACAGGATGATGCTTGTTCCTGGCTTTCTGCTAGTGTTTGATGTTTTGTTTTCTGCTGTTTCTTGTTCTGTTTTTTTCCTTCCTTCTTGTTTGCTTTTCTTTTACTTTGTGGGGGCATTGCCCCTTGCTGTAACCAAAAAAAAAAAAAAAGTCCAAATGTCAACAGAATAAATAGTTGAAATTCATTTAACTTCCCGCTCGAGCCTGCTCTGTTGTTTAATAAATCAAGGTGGAGCCCATTGGGCCTATGGCACTGCAAATTACTTACCACAATGGGTACTGGACCCATGTATCAGAGCCCAACAAAGCCCATATACAAGTATCTCGGAGGAACATAAATTAATGACGATTAGCAAATGGAGCCAAAAAAGGCCACCTATAAAAGTCCTACATTTTGAGTGCACAATGTTCTCTGGTTAAGTTCCTCTCAAAAGATACTCATAATCATAACATTTAATTTTGTCTCTAAAAGATTAGCGCATCAAATTTAGTACTCAAATGATGAATTTTGGTCATCAAATAACATCAATTTGGTCCCAATAAACAATAACTTACAAATTATTTTCATGTCAACAAGATATTATTTAATGACCAAATTAATGCTTCCAAAATCTTTTGACCAAATTGAAGGTTTACTCATCTATGATTATAACGTTTAGGCTCAAATTATACGCTAAGTTCTGACTCTTGAACTAAACCTGCACAAGGAATTTCTATAACACAACATTCTTAAGAAACAATCAGTATTAAGTACCATTCAGATCACATCTGCACACATACTCTGAACATCCATATAATATGTACCATTCAAATCATCTCTTCCATTAATTTCTTTTCCAATATTGTTAAACATCAAATTCAGTGGACAAGCTATTTAAACTTAAAAGAATAGATATCAAACGAAGGGTATACTCGAGTTTGCAATCTTTCATTCAAGTTAATGACTAAGATTTCTATTTCTATAAGCAGCTGCGTTCTAAGTTATAAACCTAAGGGTACAAATTAAATCACAAATTCCCACTAAAAAGGGGACCCTCCCAACAACGAAAGGGGTTTCAACTTACACATTGGTTGCCACATTGCACATGTTGTGGTTTACCAAAGGTTTCCCACGTCATCATCATCTTCGATACCTAAATAGTACACACCGATTAATGTAAGCCTGCAAAAAGAAATTTGGTAGAAAAGATGACCTTCAGTTTCCTTGAGGAAGTTATAAATAGCTAGCCATGAAGAATGAAGCTTACAATAATATATGATCACGAGAGACCAACGCATTTTGTTAAGGGAAGATGTTGGCATAAGGAACATAATTTGTAAATTCACAGAACGTTATGCTGAAGTCTTTTTTTAACCTTATAATAAAGGAAAATATGGTACCCCCTAATATGAAATATAGGGTTTTAATGAGTCACACTACCACGACAAACGACATCACATTACAAAGACAGAAGTTAGGACATGAAATGACGACAGATTTTAAAGAATGGGACAGTGAAATAAAGAGAACATCACTTCTCAAGGACAAATATAAGTTCCCACATCAAGTACTAAACAAAGGGCCGACCCAGTTCAATACCCACGCGTGAGTGTCTGGGGAAGGGAATCGAGTCAAGCCTTACCCCCGCTTTTTGCGGAGAGGCCGAGTCGAAGCCGGGACCTTGAACATCACGGTAAGCATGATTACCACTGAGCCAAGCCGGCCCTTCCATCAAGTACTAAACAGAAGTAGTAAAATCATCCAAGGTCTAGCTTGGCCATTCACCTCTCTAATCACCATCATGTAGATGTCAAGATGCTAATAGGAATAGGTTGTTAAAGGTGGGCATTGTACTTTGAATCTTTAAGTAACTAAGAAAGAAAAATAAATTAATCCATAGACAAACAGTAGCATGTTGTGATTTAATTAATTAGAGCAGCAAATGTTCTTTCATGAGACCTCTAATAAGTTGAATCCCTCCTCCAAATCTACTGTCAGGCTTTTTTGACTTGAACAATGCATAGAGTTCACGCGTAGATTACAACATATCAATATATCAACATCGCCTTTATCACAAACTAGTTGGGGTTAGCAACAATGAGGGATGTTAGTTAATTTACCGCCAACTTGAGCTTCTCTAGCTCATGGGTTCTGTAAATTTGGAGCTGTATACATAGGATAGGAGCTCAAGCCTCAAGGAAGCATGGGGTGAAGTTGGTTTTACAACGACAAGCTCCAGTGCTGGTAGTTGGCTACTTTGTGGCAAGATAATTCAAGGAGCTCAACAAGAAGACGCGCCAGTGAAGGGAAGGGTGTTCTGCTGGATTGGTTCTTCAAAGAGAAGAATATATTTAGAAATGGGAACAATACACGAAGTCAGCTACTAGAACATATCAAGGTTGATGAGATCAGCATGAATGATTCTATATTTTGTGACCCTGGACCCACTTTTGTATGAGAAAAAATCCATCAAAACATTGTAATGCACAGCAAGATGCTGCGAGAATTGACTGGAATATTAATAGTAGGGGAGGTTTAGAAGATGGATGTTACCATGAGTGTGGTGGTTTGGCACCAGAGGATTGTATGCTTTATGCAAGATTATCTTATCTAAGTGAACCAGAAAATTGGAACACATCTGATGTCTTTATTTTGCACAATGTGGATGAGTCTACTGCTTGAAGTGCGAATGGCTATGGGGTTGCTTATCTTATCCTCAAGATGATCCCAAATGTTGAACTGTACTCGATCTGTGAAAGACTGAAACTATTTGCCAAAGGAAGGATCAATGAAAGCAAAGACATTGCAATTATCAGTTAGCAGCATATTTCACAACTTTTTCCTACTCAACCTGGGAGGTACATATACTGGATTGAAAGTGAGATACAAATGAGGTCCCCAAGAAACTGGGAATCCAGTCATCATGCTTCAAGCAACAGGACCATGGTGGAAAATCATTATGCTTCAATCATCACTTGGATGTTGTGCTTCAAGCAAAGGGATGGTATTGTTAGGCACTCCTATGTTAGACCACGTGGGAATTATGAGTAAAGGGAAGAAGAGGAATTTGGGCTGCAACAACCTTGCCAGAAGGGGAAAGGTTGAAAAGCAAATATAAAAGGCACGGAAATGCAAGGGAGAGGACATCAGTCACTGAGTAAGTTTTGGGTCTTTGGGCAGAGAGATTTTCAGACCCTCGAAGTTCTGCAGTCTTGTTTCATTAGAGTAAGAATGATGAACCAGTGATTTTGATCTCTGTAATTGGGTTTATCCCTATTTTTTGTAATAAATTCCTAGTTCCTATCAATATAAGAAAAACACACTGATATATTACACGACACGAAGAAGCAACAAAGGATCTGGCATTCTTGCTAAACCAACTTTCGTAAAATAACATGTTTTTGTTTTATGTCGGCATTGTAGTTGTAGCTGAACCTCTAGGTAAGATTTGGGTACAACTCCACGTGATTAAAACTGAGGCACACTGCAGAAGTTCTTTCACTCGTGCCAATAATAGCAGCAATGAACTTTTCAAATTTATGTCAGCACCTTGAATCCAGTCCTTTAAACATTGCATCACTTAATTTGCGACTTCCCTCCCTGTCCCTCATCATGATTGTACTCACTGATTTAAAAATTAATACAGCAAAAGGAAGAGACAAAAACGATTCATGTCTAATTTGCATTATATACTTCTAACACACAAAGATGATCTCTTAATCCAGATTTAAAAGGACGTATTTCCTTTCAAGTAAATTAAGCTTATACTTGGAATTAACTAACAATGGATATTGGTTTATTCTTCATTAAGGACCAAATATGCAACAATACAAAAGAAGTGGAACGATGCTCTCTTGATTGGGAAAATAAATTTTAGTCGGTAGAAAAGAGACAAGTACAAATATGGAAGAATAAGACACTCTAATAAATAAAAACTAAAAGTTGAATGATGTCAACTGACAGAAGGCATGGGAAAATTACTATATAATGCATGAAAGATGCGATAGCACTCCCTTGAAATATAAGTATGGTCTTTTCAATTTAATCTGGTAAAAAGAATAATGCGGATCAGAATTATAGCAACTCACATTTAAGTTTGTAGAAGGTATTTTTGCAAAAACAAGTTAATAACTAGTAATATCTCAATTAAAGAATTGTTTTAAAAGAATAAAGATTCATTTCATATGCAAAGAATTCATAACCATTTTCTTTCTTAAATGAAGCAAATATTTTAACTTACATAGTTTCATTTGGTATCTGATATATTTTTCAAAATTTAGAGGATAAAATATTTTTATCAGGTCATGTAAGCACGTAGACAGAGGAATCCAAACTTGCTCATACATTACATGTATGCTTATACCATAAGTATGACACAAAACCAATTGCAATATCAATTATCACAAAATCATGGTCACTTATAGAATTTCACTCATTTACATCAATATTGGAGAACAAAAGAATTAGGGAGGGAAAAAATACAGTAGGAGTGGGACTAGTCAATAAATTTTATTTAGAGGATTCAGAGAGTCTCTAAAACCATGGCAGCTAAATTGGTTACAATACTAATGAAATAAATACAAATCTACCAAAGAACAGTGTAGACTATATGTTTTGGGAGGATTACAAAATTTTCCTATAATTCTAGAGCATTTGCCCGAATGTCTAATTCTTCAAACTTGGAATTGTAAAATATTATCTTTCCTGCAGCAAGAATCCTAATGGACGGCCTAATTAGAAAAAGAATAGATAAAATGTTATGCACTAAGACTGTACAAGACAAAGCACAGTAGATAAGCATGTGCTATTTTAAGGGAATGACAAACCTGAAGATAGTGACAATGAGGACCGTTAAGTACAAAGCAAGTTTGGCTATCCGAAATTTCTTCTCAGCATTAAGTACCCTAAAAACTTCAGTAACATCAATACGATGCTCTCTTTTCACATACCTGAATCGTTGAAATAGAATAATCATGACAAAAGAACGTAAAGTTCATAAGATAAAACCTAAATAGAAATACAAAACAAGATAAGTACAAACATAAATTCATTAAATGATTCAATTTCTCATCATTGTAATTTGCTTTCCAATATTCATATCACCCCAAAATAATCCAAATTAATATAGATACACAAGTTGGAAAATTCTTAAACGTCAAACTAGCTTGGTCATATTGCATGCACCACAAGTTCATTTCATTTTACACAATCAGTAAACAAGGTTAACAAATTAATAGCACCATAAGTACATTTTATCTACACCACAGATAAACAAGGTTAACAAATTAATAGCTCAGAAAAGTAAACTAGTAAATTACAATGATAAATAAGTAAACAATAAAACTCAATATAGTCAAACAGAGAGTTTAAAGATTCCATCTAATCTGTCATCATGAAATATCCAACAGCTCATATGAAGAAAAGAGGAAAAACAAATATGAGTGAATACATTTTCAATCAAAACCTCCAAATACGAATGGTAAAAGAGAGAGGATAAAACAATAGGTTCAAGCAGTTTTCCAGCCATGGCAGGAGGAAACCACTATTCCATGTATTCATACTGTTCCCAGTCTCTATGGTGAAAGAAATCTGGTAATTTACAGATCAAATAACTGCTAAGTATTAAAAGAAGTTTAAAATAGCTTTATATCAATTTTGTGGCACAGCTCTGGAAAATGAGTTGAAGCAAGCCGCATTTCAAGTGAAAAATTTATCAGTATCTTCCCTTTCTTTTCTTTTTCTAACTTTCTATAAAATAAGAATTAAAGATTGATGAAACAAAAAAAAGGAAGAGTATACCCGCAGCAGACATAGAAGTCTCCTAATTATGATTGGAATAATCACTCCAGTTAACATGCAATAAAATTTGCATAAAAGATCTGTAGATAAAAGTGTGAATAAACAAAAAGCGCAACCAATCACATCATATAAGAACTTCACCCCCTTGGTTCCCTGAGCAAAGTAGATCCCTTCTTGCATTTACCAACCGACCACTAGCCATTATATCGCGATTTGTAAAGGGTAAGCGGGAGAAAAATCCTTCTACACAGTCTTACTCTTAACTTTTTGCACATAGACTGTTTCTTAGATTTGAACTCGTGACCATTGAGTCACAAACAGTTTTACCACTGCTCTAAGCTCACGCTCTTGTGTGACAAGTTATGTGCTTGCATCTATGTAGTAATGTAGGGAAAAAATAAAATCTAAATATAAAAACTACCCCAAGAGTGTTTGGTTTTCAGGTCAGATTAATTCTTCAAGGGGGTGTTTGGTAGGGTGAATTTTTTGAGATTATCGGGAAAGTGATATTGGTAATCCTATTTATCTATGTTTGGCATAAGATTTTTGAAATTTTTCTCTGATTTTCTCGGGATTTTGTTTTGCGTACAATTTTTCTTCTAAAATGCCATACAAGAACCCGTGTTGGAAAAATTTTACATTTTTTGGGACAAAATTCCGGTAATATTTTAACCTACCAAATAGTTTTTTTGATAATATTATTGAGAAAGTGATTTTCCCACCATATTCCTGAGAATAATGATTCCCGAGACAAAAAATAATTATTATTATCTACCAAAAGCCCCCAAAAGTAAAATACATGATATTAGAACATTTATAAGGCTAGGTTAAAACAGCATGTGCAGCAAAAACATCACATATAAACAACGCATTAAATACATTGTCATGCCAACAACATATTGTTCATTTTCATTTGGTCAAAGAAAAAGAAAAAAACCCCAACAAAAGCAATAAGAACAGAACAACTTTACTTACAACATGACATGATAGCAAGTAACAGGAACTGTGAGCAAAAACATGAACCAGTGACCAGTGAAGAGACAAAGGGCACACAACACTCCCTGTCCAATAAACTCAGGAAGTACGAAGTAGTTAATCCGAGATGAAGCATCAAATGGGTTGATATAGTCAGCTTCCAAGTCAGATAGGATCAAAACCTTAAACCCCAAAAAAATGAGTGAATAAATAAATAAAACATATATTGAAATAAAAATTTAACCTTTGGCCAAGAAAAGAAGTGAAAAATGCAAGGAGAAAAAAAGGGCAAGAGTAGAAAGTGAAATGGAAGACCTGGTAGAAAGTTGAAGCGAGAAGAGCAATGTTGGAAGGGAAACAGATAATAAGCCAAAAGAAGAGATTCCAACCCATTTAGAGAGAAGGAGCAATGGTGAGAAAGTAGGGTTTGTGAAGATTGAAAGGGACAGTGGTGAATCGAAAGGATCCCAAATTCAAAACTATGGAGTCTTTTGAGAGTGCATAGTTGGTAAAGAGGAAACACTAAAAAGAACAGTTCAGTCTCCTTCCATGACTGCATGAATCATTTCCTTTTTCTCTTTTTTTCTTTTTTGATAACACATGAATCATTTCCTTATTTGTTAATGTTTTGGAAATTAAGGGCTGTTTGAATGCTTTGAATACGGTTATTAAAAACAGTTTTTTAGTTTTTAAAATAAAAAATAAAAAATTTATTTTTATTTTATTTTTTGATTTTTAACTTTTAACTTTTAAAATAAAATAAAAAACATAAAAATACACTTATTTTCATAATTATTTTATAAAATATCTTTAAAAAAAAATTAAAACACAATCAAACATATTGATTTTTGGAGAATCTACTTTTTTTTGTTTAAGTTGAAAAAGATACCGATGCATGAATGCATTGGTTAACATTACATTAATGTGTGTTTCAAAAAAAATAAAATAAATAAAGTACATTTTGAGTTTTCAATAAATATTACGAGATCCAATTTAATTCCTTAGCAAGAAAAAATTGATTCGCGATCCTTTTGAAATTCAAAATAGACCATGTTAGTCCTTTTGAGTGATTAATGTGAGTCTTCTTTGAATTTTAGAGGAACCACGATTTCGATTAATTGGATCTATTTTGAATTTCAAAGTGACCACAAGTAGGCTTTTTTTTCTAAAGAATTTAAATGAGTCTCGTGATTTTTGTTGAAGACTTTTTACTAAAAAAATTACACTACTATATCAAAAATAAATTTATTTTTAATTATAAAAAATAATATTAAAATTATTTTTATATCACAAATAAGAGATTATGTAACTAAATTAATATTATTTTATATCACCAAGGGAGGTTTGATAGAAGAAAAAAAAAATTATTCCCGGAAATCATGAATTTCGGGAATATGATGAGAAAGTGAATTTCCCAAAAATGTTATCAAAAAGCTATTTGGTAGGCCAATATTAGTAGGAATGTTGGCTTAAATTTCCTTATACATATTTGGTTGATGAGGCAGGATCTTTTGACACCGGTGTCAAATTTGAAGCTCGACATCTCATCTAAGAGCCGTTAGATCAAAAAAGATCAACGACTCTGATTTGTAAGCATGTGACACCATTGATCTTTTTTGATTTAACGGCTCTAAGACGAGTTGTCAAACTTTGAATTTGACACTGGTGTCAAAGGATCCTACCTTTTGGTTGATCGTCAATATAAAAAGAGAATTTAGAAATATATATGATTATGGATTCTATGATTCCACATACCTTATAATCGTATAATTAACTCATACAAACACTTCATAACTCAATTACACAATCATATAACATATCAATTTCATATAGTGTTGGATCATCAACTCCAAAATTGACTAAGTTACCAATGAAATTATCAATAATTTGCATGACATCAATCACTCTAAAACATCATTCTAAGCCACTTTTATGTAGTACATAATTTCAATTTGAGCTCTCTAACCACATCAATTCATACAACACATGCTCTAGGTTTTCAAAAATTAAAATTCATGATTCACTCCATGAAATGTGTTGAAATATACACACAAGCTTTTCTTAGGACTCCTTCAAGTGATCCCCTAGTAATGACTTGAACACACCACTCCAAAACCTCATAATTTCTCCAAGTGGCGCGACTATTTTTGAAGTTTTTCTCCCAATCTAGTGAGTTTCAAGAGAAACTAATCGGTGAGATGTGTTTGGATTAGATTTCTAACAACTTTGGTGACAAACTTTGTTGGATTTGAGTGAATATGGAGGGAGTTATGAGAGGAAGAAAGCTTGAAGGGTTTTGCTCTCCATTTCCATGGAGGCCGCGGGTTCAAGGGTGGGAAGGAGAGAGAAGATGCAGTTTTTTGTGTGTTGTCCAAGAGACAAAGTCCACTTAAGTGAGAGTGGGCCCCACCGCCACCCCACTCGATTTCAAACTAATTCAAATCTCCCGTCTATTCCGCTAAACGTCCATAATTTCATAAACTATTTAGAAACTCTAAATTTTAACATTAACCATTGTCCTTTAATTGCACGTGATCAGATGAATCCGGAGTTTTCCGATTGTTCGGAGAAATTACAGTTTTAAGGTGTTATGCGCGCCGTGAGCACGCTTCCCCAAACGCACTAATTCCCATCAATTTTCACCAGAAATCATATTTCCTAGTCCTATGTACCATTTATAACTTATATCCAAATCTTGAGCTCAAAATTCATTCGGCACGCTTTACGGGGCAACTATACCGCAATATTTTTACCTGGTAAAAATACTATTCACCAAATTTTCAGAAACTTGCATAACCACTCAATTTTTCGTTCTGAACCCATTTCCAAAGTTATTTTTCTCATTTGAGACCTCCTACTCAATTTTACTTTTCCATAGTTACGTGTTTGGTTAATTATCGTTTTACCATTCCTTTGTATTTTGATATTAATTTCAAGATTTTCACTAATCCTACCCTTTAATCCATATTTAAAATATAATATATGTTTTAGAAATGCAAGGTGTTATATTGATCACTACCATTTTGCGAGGCGTTTGAAGCTGTGAGAGAAAATGACACATCAGGCAAAGCAAGAGAAAGATTACGTGTCTCCAGCTTTGGCTTCTTGTCCCAGTTACTCATCCTTTCAACCTATTCTTCAAGCGATCGCTTTGAAGAATCCTTCCTGGTTATACTTAGGGGGCGTTTGGTTGAAGAGAATTTTTTAAATACTAGGAAAATGTAATTGATAGGGAAATGGTTGGAAAGTGAGTTTGGTAGGAAAATGTAAAAAAATTATTTGGTTAGCCAAAATTTTACCAGAGAAATTGAGTTAAACTTTCTGAGTCTTTGTTTGGTTGAAGATAAAATGAAGATGGGGAAGTGGGTTGAAATGACAAAATTAACTCTTACATTATATGGAATTTTTGGTCTAGTGTACGGAATTTTTTCTTTAGCACTTTATATTAGGGGTATTTTGGTTCAATGCATGTTGTCCTTTTTTTTTATTTACCCATCTAATTACAAATACCACCATCCAAGTGGTCTTTCCAAATAATGATTTATTCTCCATTTTACACACATGCTTGAAATCTATGTAGCACCGACACCGACACGGGACACGTGACATGATACGACACGACACTCCGACACGTTAATTCTAAAAAATGTTAGATTTTGATACGTTAGGACACGTTTTGATATTAAATAATATTTTTAATTTATGTAGTATATATTATATTTAATATTCAACATTTTAACAAAAAAATGAATCTAAACTTATAATATTCATAAATTTTGTAAAGAAACATAACATATCCCAAATATTTATATTAAATTCAATAAAATGGTAATCGCAATCCAACGAATCTAATAACTAGAACTAAAAACTCAATACACCGCAACCTTTGAACCTTTTTTTGAATTTTTATAATGCGTGTTGAAGTGTCGGGGAGTGTCGGAGTATCCGAGAGTGTCGGACACGACACGTCAGGGTTCTTGAAGTGTCGGTGCTTCATAGCTTGAAATGCTAGGGAAATATATTAGATGGAGAAGTATTTCAAAAACTTTTGCCAAACATGGACATCCAAATTTACCAAAATGAGATGCATGGGGAAATAAAAATATAACTTGAACCAAACACCCTTTATGGCCTCAATAAATCTCTTTCCGCCCATTTATCATCCTAATTTGAAACCTAAAAAATGACAACCTTTCTACCTTGGCTTTTTGACCACTGTAGCCCTTTATTAGTAATTATTTACCGAATTGCCCTCGCTTGTAGACTATTACAAAAATTTAACCCTCCAGAAAAACATAACACCAATCTACCCCTGTTTGACCGTTGACCAATCAATGTACCCGGGTACCCCCCTTCGTACCCGGGTATTTTTTAAAAAAACGCAATCTACCCGGGTACCCCCCTTCGTACCCGGGTATTGTTCTTCGTTCTGCAGATTTCTTGAATTATTTACCCGGGTAGGCAAGGGGGTACCCGGGTAGATTTCGCGAATAGAGTTTTTAAAAGGCCAGCAGCCCTCATTTGAGAAACCCACAAGGGGTACCCGGGTAGAGAGCTGCTGGAGTGCGTTTTTGGAGATCTTGGGAGCACGTTTGATCGATCATCTGAAGACTTTATCATCTTCCTTGGTGCGTGGTAAGGGTTCTTTGTACCGATTGTTTTTCAATAATTTTTTTTTCGTTTGAATTTGTGTTGAATCTGTGAGCATGTTTTTTTTTTCAATAATATTCTGAGTATGATGTATTGGATATGAAATAGCATTGTGAATTTTCGTATTGTGCATTGAGAATTTTCATTTTTAAATAGCATTCCTCACCAGTATGTTGCTCGTCCTGCTCATCCTCATGATCGTCATCCTCACCAGCACCATCATCCTCATCACCAGTATGTTGACCCCATGCTGATCCACCCTCCAAACGTGTGACCCTGTTTTCCCATGTTGTTCGCCACTTGCTTGTGCTCTGTCTGTAGCCCCTAAACTCACTGGTCAATGAGTCCTGACCACATGTCAGGCGATACATGGAGGACATCACATGATCAAGTGTCCATCCTCCCTCAGGAACTGTCCATCCACCCTCAAGTGGTGGTGGAGCTGGTGGTCGCCGGGTGCGGCTGCGACGTGCAGGAGTGGGATCAACTGCAGGAGCTACATCATCTGAGTCCTCATTGTAACAGCCCGTTACGTACCGGTATTGTTAACATTGATTATGATATTAAGCGCAGTTACAATCACAGTAGTTGGGTTAATTAAATTACGGGCAAACCTTTTTTCTTTATCATATTTCTTTTTATAACCATAACCTTTTCCGTAACCAATTAAAACAACACTATAATTGTAAATGCAATACGCGGAAGCATCCAGCTTAACAACAACACTAATCTTTCTTTTTATTCAACTCATTTAAAACTCATCAACTTATTCTCATTTCTTACCAAGTTCTACTCCATTACATTGGTTACGCGTGGTTTCAAACCACGAATCATTTGGAGTTCTACCCAACAAGTTATGCCCCTTTCTTTAAGTCAAGAAAAACCTGAATTTTCAAAAATTGCACTGTGGTAATCGATTACCAGTGGGTGGTAATCGATTACCACCTGTCAAAAATGAGGCAGTAGCCAAATTTTGACCTCCTCTGTTCTGGTAATCGATTACCAACTTTGGGTAATCGATTACCTCACATGGTAATCGATTACCAAGCCTCAGTAATCGATTACCAGTGAAGACAGTAGCCAAATTTCGTCCCCTGATGCATGGTAATCGATTACCATGCTTGGGTAATCGATTACTATGCAGTAAAAGTGACAGATTACAGCATTTTAAGCCCAAGAAGGGTTGTGTAATCCATCCCAAACACTTTAGTACTCCACACAACACTTAAACCTACTATAATTTAGGCTCTAAGCCCTTCAAACATGCATTTTCATTCAATTATGTATCATATACAAAGTCCTTAACATAATGGCCATATTACATCAATTATGGTCCATTTTACAACATATTCACCAAGGCTTCAATTACAATGAATGTGGCAATGGACAAGTCCCATGCTCACTCAAATATACAATATATACTAAAGTCCTACATATACATCAAATTGAAAGACTTAACAAGTAGTCATGAACATACAAGTATGGCATTTTCAACATGCACAAGTTCATGGCCTAAGTCTAAAGCATAAAACATATGCAAGATGTGTCCCTATCCAATGCTCATCACATGGTGCCTCCAACATGCACCTCATGCTCCACTCTTCCAGGTTCAACCTAACCTGAAATGATGCCCCACAACACGGGGTGAGATATATAAATATATCTCAGTAAACCAAGGGCCCTGGAGGTTTCTCCACCCCATGGCTCACTCAATGTGCAAATATAACATCATACAATATGCAAGCAATGCAATATCACCCACCAACTGGAGACAACCCGAGAACATCCACTCATGGATTCATGTTCAAGGACTCCATCATATAACTCCCGAGACAGTCCTGGCGCCTCTCCCATGGTTGAGAAGACTCCATGGCAATACCCAACCGGAACTCCTCATGAGCCCTATCCGGCGGACGTCCCCCGCTTGGATCATCCTGATGTCGCTCCCAGAGTCAACACCATGGCAGTCCAACTGGCATTCTCCCGTAGGATGAACCCAGCGGATGTCCAAACCAACACACGTCAACTGGCCAGTGACCAAACAATTTTCATAAAATCAAGCAATATGCATACAAGCACACAATCACACAATGTCATAACCACATAATCCAACCACAACCTTCCACTAGGTGTGGTGGAGCACACAAGGGCTAAACCCCAGTTCCAAAGGTTACCTCAATACCGAGCCCATGCTCCAAACGTAAGCTCCAAGCTTACCCGCTTCCAAAGCGTCCAACAGAGGCAACCTAGATAATCCACAACATGATTATCAAATCATTTACAATTCAATCATTTATCTCAAGTACTCATTCATTTAACTTTAATCTCTTTTATAACTCAATTACCACATACGTCATGAATCACACATTCTTTCTTCTCATTCCACTATACCACACTATACCATTATCCAATTAAACATCATTTTCAATCATTCAACTTCCACTACATCATTTTTATATCATTTTTCCATCAAATTCACAACCTTTACATCATTTTTCCTCCAAACCACCCTATGGTTCGAATTCCCAAAGATTGGTTCTACAAGGTTTTCCATTCCATTTTAACACACACACTAATCCTATCATCATGTTTTCACTCCATACCAAAGGTCCACCATTTAATTATCCAATTACACCACATACCACTTTTTCATGAAATCTTCACAAATTTTCCTAAGTTAAAATTCCAACTTTTTCACCAAAATTTATCATAGCATTTCTAGCTTTCATGCATCATTCTAAGGCATTTTCATCTAATAGCATTTTTCCATTTGAGCTCTCTATCATCACACATCTCAAATCAAAGGTTTGAACATAAATTTCTAGATCTATGAAATCCACCATAAAAATACCACAAATATACTCACAATGTGTTGTATGATCACCACCAAGGCTTCACTAAACCATTTGAAGATCAAAACTCCAAGAAATCTCCAAAAACTCAAGTGGGTCGAATCTGAGTTTGTCCATTTTCGCCCCAAGGAGGTGGTTTCATGGCTTCTAAGTGTTACCAATGGATCTAGAAGGTTGTTTACAATAGATTTCAACACCAAAATCAAGTGATTTGGTGAAGAATTGAAGAAATGGTGAGGAAGGAGAGAAATGACCCATTTTCTTGCAACAATGGAGGCTCACGGGTGAAAAGAAGAAAAAGAAGAAGAAAAGGAGGAGGGAGGCGTGGGGTCAAGTGAGTTTTGGCCCCGCGGGTCCCACACGCGATCTAATTTTCACTCCGATAAAAATTCTGATCATATATTCTTAATCTACATATTTTTCCAGTCCATGACATATTTTTCTTTCCTCAAAATATTGATAAAAGTTTCACACTTATCGGTACACTCATATCGCAGTATCTTTCACTTAAAAAGTCACCATTCATCACTTTTTCACAATTTTGCCTACTCACTCAATTTTCCGTCCTGATTCCATTTTCGGCGTTATTTTTGTCATATTAAATCTCTAACTCCATTTTTCATGCCTCGATTTACGTTCTTGGCAATTTACCATTTTACCCTTTAAGCCCATTTTGGCCCTAATTCACGGATTTTCACTAATCCTTCCCTTTTAAACCCATATTTTATCACATAAATTCGCATTTAATTTTCCGAGGTGTTATATTCACCCCACCTTTTAGGAATTTTGTCCGCAAAATCAACTATGCACATATGCTAACTCGGGATACAGCCAGAGAATCTCAGTCCCCCGTACCCAAGAAGCCTCATCCAGTGCGCGGACACCAAAATACTCATTTACATTTTTATCTTTTGGCTTTTCAGCCACATTTCACAATAGTCTTGCCTTTCAAAGGCCCAATGGGAGACCTCACGTCCTTCCCAATCTCAATCTCAACCGGTGACACCACATGTGAACAACCGGAGCGCACCACACAGTTGTGCACTATTAATGCTTTACCAAGCCAATTTCTTTTCATATGCTTTTCAATTTCTTTTCACAAGTCCTGCTACCTAGCACATATAGCTCATATTTTCTCTTGGCAGGTTTTCCTACCAAATTAACATATCAACCTATATACCCATAGGGTCATGCTACATCCTATTCAATCTGTGCCACACAGGCAACTCTTACTTATTGGCACAATACAGCCACAATTTTCCTTCTTTGAATTTTAACTCCACGGAGTATTAACTCTTGTCATCAATTGTTCCACATTTCTTATTTCACATTACACACTATTATAGAATCTCACAGCCTCTCAGTGCAATTCACCGAGTAATCACCCAATTCACGCTCACTTTGCTTTTATTTTCTGAGGGAACAATCCCCATTTTTGGCACCTAGCCACAACTCGTATATCCACATTTTGCTTTTCTCATGTTCTTAACCTACAACGTACCATTTCACCTCAACACTTTACCCTTTTACAAGCACCATCTTTGTACTCAACAGTCAACCTATCCTTACAAGTCCACCAACTTCATCAAAACACAATGGCGAATCTCTCTCTCAAGAGCTTTATCTGGTCCCCAATGGACCACACATTACAATTCATACCTCACATCAGTCATTTCAATGCTTTCATCACGAATTCACTCATGAATTTTCATACACTAAATCATACTTACAACTTCAACTAATCATCTCCACAACTTCACACATAATTCATCATGGATTTCTCACATTAAAGGCAACATGCCTAAGATTTCCACTAACAACTTTTCTTTAATTATCGTTCCATACTCATGTTATCAGTTTCACATGTATTTCCTTCTATACATCCCACCTTCATTATCATTTCATTTAACCAGTATGTATCTCTCCAATGTCCCATATCGTCTCTCTCTCATATCTGTCCCATCACATAGGGACCTTAAAGGCCTATTTATCATGCCACTAGGAACTAAATCAATCCTTGTCATTACTTTCATCACTTCATATCAATTGTTACACAAGTCTCTTAGACTATTCAAGTACTATTAGCACACTCAATCATATCTCTTGATACCTAGTCAATAACAACATCCACATTGTGTATTTTCAACACATCTCTCACAATAATTTTTGCATCTATACTGCTCCATCAGTAACTCTACCACCAGGGTAGGGATATCAACCTTTCATTTTACCAAATACATTTCTATTTAACAACTAGCATCACACCTTCTTACTTGAATAAATCACAATTAATCCCTTGTTAACATCCTTGGCCATTCAGGCCACCAACTTAACTTAACATCTCACCATCACAAGCCTTTACATAAAACTTTGACTCAGTCCATCATCACTAATCAATTTTCCATTCCCTTCACATAGGGTGATAATCCAATAATTCATTTCACAATTTCTGAGAAACCATAATTCCATACTACCACACTTGGTATACATTCATGCACATCTCCGAGTGCTCAATTTCATAATTCAAACTACCATCTCATGGCATCTCACACATTACATCATATTTGGCATATTACTGTTCACTTATATTTTCCAAAATTTCACCTCTTGCGTTCCTCACAAGATACAATCCTCTAATGCAATGGGTAAGAACATCCTTAGGTTTAACCCCTCGAGCTCTTGCTGTCCTAAGGGCCCCAGGTGCAATGCCCCACCAATCAGAGAATCTGTCCTTGTAATTCACGCAAGAAGAGGTAACATGTCATAGGCTGTACTAACAGTCCAACTAACTCAAGGTTCTACCTCACATTACATTACTTATACAAGATAATAATAATCTCCGGGAACATAATCCATACGGAGATAGCAACATAATCCGGCATATAAGCCACACAAAGATAAACACCTTCACATCAATCCGTATATAACGGCAAACAGAGTTCTATATAGATACATAGTGGTATACTAATTATATCTCGCTTTTGCACTATGCACTATAACTTTCTAATATGGTTCCTTTCTCAACCATCTACTCATTTCACTTGACTAGTCATTAGTCTTAGTCCGTAACATAATCATCCTCACATGATTTCAACATCTTTATCATATTTTGACTCAAAATTTTCAATTCGTAACAGTACCCATGTTCGGTACAGTCCTAATCCGTTGTCCATCATGACTCATAGCAACCATGCTCAATACTGTGGAAGATCCACTTCATTAAACTGAATTCACTTTTTCTCGATATTTCACTATGACACCAAGGGTGCCATCATTTAACAGTCCATGCTTTCTGCGCATCAGGACCACCAGATACATTATCAACTTCGAGCAGTGCTCGCCTGGGACTTCCAAGAGCAACAACTCTTAGGATTCAATCCACAAGGGGAAACCCAGGACAACATTAATTGTCACTTCATTTATCAACATGTGTGCCATGGTATAACTTGCACACCGGGACTCCATCATGAATCCCGTAACGCATTGAGCATCCAATGACACTCCAAGGAGACAATCTCTTCCAACATTTCCCATCATAGGGAATTTCACTTACATCATTACTTTTACCAAAAATAATTTTTCTTTTTCCACAGAGTTTACTAACTCAAAACAGCACAAATACACATTTAGGCACCCCGGCCTTCACAAAACATATAGATATACACATTTATATATATTGGCGTTTAGCCATCACAGGATTACTATCCACATATATTTAAACCGCATCATCTAATTTGCAATGCTCCACATCATTAAGGAAGCATAGTAATACCATTAATACACCACACTCCGTTATATTTTCTCACCTCACATTTGTCAAGTCCAACCATCAATATATTATGAACCTTCATACTTTCAATCAAATTCATTCAATGCCTTACATGACAATTGCCTCAACTTCCTATATTTTACTTTTTATACATATGATATCTTCACTTACGTTTAACCAGCATTAATCATCATGGACCAAAGTCCCATTTTAACATTGAACTATCCCACACATCATTTCCATAGTTCTTTTAAGTTAATCACAATCCTCAATCCAAAATTTGAAATTTCAATTTACTTCTACATCCAAGCATATTAAGTTATCCATGTACATGCCCTCATCAAGGGTCTTATAACCTTATACTTTACCCTAAGGTATCCAATATTACATATAAACACTCATATTCAAACTTTCACAAATTCATCGGGGTTCCAATTCCCCTACCATGTCAAAGATATACCACTAATTCTCACATATACTCAATTGTTCTAACTCCCCACACATCTAGGGAAGACTACCAACATCAACATACCAATATCCACTCAAATTAATCCTTTTACTAACCACAAGACCAAACATTCAACTATGGTAGCATTCTACCCAAAGTGGTTAAAATCTTATATCAATCCATTTTCACTAAGTCCTCAATGACAGTATCACAATTTATTCTCACTAACTCCTCAATTGCATCAAATTTACTTACTAACATATCCATCCGTGGGGTAGTCAATACTGCACCCACCACCTTAGCCTAAAGACTGGCATTGGTGCTCCAGGGTTGTCACGAAGGCATCTTATACTGACCACACATTGAACACAAAGGAATGGGTTGATCAGGCCCAAACTAAGGAACCACATGTGTAGCAGTCAATAAGAGTCTACGTACAACTATACAGCACTCACCTCAATTACACAATCATCAGAGTTCCCTAAAGAAACTGCTCTGATACCATAAAATGTAACAGCCCGTTACGTACCGGTATTGTTAACATTGATTATGATATTAAGCGCAGTTACAATCACAGTAGTTGGGTTAATTAAATTACGGGCAAACCTTTTTTCTTTATCATATTTCTTTTTATAACCATAACCTTTTCCGTAACCAATTAAAACAACACTATAATTGTAAATGCAATACGCGGAAGCATCCAGCTTAACAACAACACTAATCTTTCTTTTTATTCAACTCATTTAAAACTCATCAACTTATTCTCATTTCTTACCAAGTTCTACCCCATTACATTGGTTACGCGTGGTTTCAAACCACGAATCATTTGGAGTTCTACCCAACAAGTTATGCCCCTTTCTTTAAGTCAAGAAAAACCTGAATTTTCAAAAATTGCACTGTGGTAATCGATTACCAGTGGGTGGTAATCGATTACCACCTGTCAAAAATGAGGCAGTAGCCAAATTTTGACCTCCTCTGTTCTGGTAATCGATTACCAACTTTGGGTAATCGATTACCTCACATGGTAATCGATTACCAAGCCTCAGTAATCGATTACCAGTGAAGACAGTAGCCAAATTTCGTCCCCTGATGCATGGTAATCGATTACCATGCTTGGGTAATCGATTACTATGCAGTAAAAGTGACAGATTACAGCATTTTAAGCCCAAGAAGGGTTGTGTAATCCATCCCAAACACCTTAGTACTCCACACGACACCTAAACATACTCTAATTTAGGCACTAAGCCCTTCAAACATGCATTTTCATTCAATTATGTATCATATACAAAGTCCTTAACATAATGGCCATTTTACATCAAATATGGTCCATTTTACAACATATTCACCAAGGCTTCAATTACAATGAATGTGGCAATGGACAAGTCCCATGCTCACTCAAATATACAATATATACTAAAGTCCTACATATACATCAAATTGAAAGACTTAACAAGTAGTCATGAACATACAAGTATGGCATTTTCAACATGCACAAGTTCATGGCCTAAGTCTAAAGCATAAAACATATGCAAGATGTGTCCCTATCCAATGCTCATCACATGGTGCCTCCAACATGCACCTCATGCTCCACTCTTCCAGGTTCAACCTAACCTGAAATGATGCCCCACAACACGGGGTGAGATATATAAATATATCTCAGTAAACCAAGGGCCCTGGAGGTTTCTCCACCCCATGGCTCACTCAATGTGCAAATATAACATCATACAATATGCAAGCAATGCAATATCACCCACCAACTGGAGACAACCCGAGAACATCCACTCATGGATTCATGTTCAAGGACTCCATCATATAACTCCCGAGACAGTCCTGGCGCCTCTCCCATGGTTGAGAAGACTCCATGGCAATACCCAACCGGAACTCCTCATGAGCCCTATCCGGCGGACGTCCCCCGCTTGGATCATCCTGATGTCGCTCCCAGAGTCAACACCATGGCAGTCCAACTGGCATTCTCCCGTAGGATGAACCCAGCGGATGTCCAAACCAACACACGTCAACTGGCCAGTGACCAAACAATTTTCATAAAATCAAGCAATATGCATACAAGCACACAATCACACAATGTCATAACCACATAATCCAACCACAACCTTCCACTAGGTGTGGTGGAGCACACAAGGGCTAAACCCCAGTTCCAAAGGTTACCTCAATACCGAGCCCATGCTCCAAACGTAAGCTCCAAGCTTACCCGCTTCCAAAGCGTCCAACATAGGCAACCTAGATAATCCACAACATGATTATCAAATCATTTACAATTCAATCATTTATCTCAAGTACTCATTCATTTAACTTTAATCTCTTTTATAACTCAATTACCACATACGTCATGAATCACACATTCTTTCTTCTCATTCCACTATACCACACTATACCATTATCCAATTAAACATCATTTTCAATCATTCAACTTCCACTACATCATTTTTATATCATTTTTCCATCAAATTCACAACCTTTACATCATTTTTCCTCCAAACCACCCTATGGTTCGAATTCCCAAAGATTGGTTCTACAAGGTTTTCCATTCCATTTTAACACACACACTAATCCTATCATCATGTTTTCACTCCATACCAAAGGTCCACCATTTAATTATCCAATTACACCACATACCACTTTTTCATGAAATCTTCACAAATTTTCCTAAGTTAAAATTCCAACTTTTTCACCAAAATTTATCATAGCATTTCTAGCTTTCATGCATCATTCTAAGGCATTTTCATCTAATAGCATTTTTCCATTTGAGCTCTCTATCATCACACATCTCAAATCAAAGGTTTGAACATAAATTTCTAGATCTATGAAATCCACCATAAAAATACCACAAATATACTCACAATGTGTTGTATGATCACCACCAAGGCTTCACTAAACCATTTGAAGATCAAAACTCCAAGAAATCTCCAAAAACTCAAGTGGGTCGAATCTGAGTTTGTCCATTTTCGCCCCAAGGAGGTGGTTTCATGGCTTCTAAGTGTTACCAATGGATCTAGAAGGTTGTTTACAATAGATTTCAACACCAAAATCAAGTGATTTGGTGAAGAATTGAAGAAATGGTGAGGAAGGAGAGAAATGACCCATTTTCTTGCAACAATGGAGGCTCATGGGTGAAAAGAAGAAAAAGAAGAAGAAAAGGAGGAGGGAGGCGTGAGGTCAAGTGAGTTTTGGCCCCGCGGGTCCCACACGCGATCTAATTTTCACTCCGATAAAAATTCTGATCATATATTCTTAATCTACATATTTTTCCAGTCCATGACATATTTTTCTTTCCTCAAAATATTGATAAAAATTTCACACTTATCGGTACACTCATATCGCAGTATCCTTCACTTAAAAAGTCACTATTCATCACTTTTTCACAATTTTGCCTACTCACTCAATTTTCCGTCCTGATTCCATTTTCGGCGTTATTTTTGTCATATTAAATCTCTAACTCCATTTTTCATGCCTCGGTTTACGTTCTTGGCAATTTACCATTTTACCCTTTAAGCCCATTTTGGCCCTAATTCACGGATTTTCACTAATCCTTCCCTTTTAAACCCATATTTTATCACATAAATTCGCATTTAATTTTCCGAGGTGTTATACTCATCATCAAGTCCTGCATCAACATGAAAAGAAACAAACATTAACATTAACATTAACATTAACATTAACCCTACTGCTATCAAAATACATTTACCTGCATCCTCCATCTGAGCGTCGTACTGAAAGGGGACCTCTGGTGGTTCGGGTGCCTTCCTCCAATACCAGACACCTGCTGGGCTCTGCATAATCCCGCATTGCTTCAAGAGGCGCTCCCCAAAGATGGCATTCCAGCCTCTAGCTGTCTTCATGGTCTCGGTTTCCATAGGAACACCAAATCTGTGCAAAATCTTCTGCACCAAGAATGCAAAAGGCAACTCAGCCTTCTTTGACTTCGCCGCCTTCCACATCAAAATGCATATGTAGTGCCTCCAGTTGACTTCAATCTGGTGAAGAAGGGCCCACAAGATCACAAAGTCACCTTCCAGTACCTTCGAGTGATTGTGAGGGCGCTGAAAAATAATGTGTGTGACCACATAATGAAGTATGCGGGCAGACACGGATAAATTGCTCACAGGATAATGAGCAAATTGCCCTGCCTCTGCATCTGCTCTCCTGGTCTCAGCCACAACAGCCTCCCGATTATAACCACTAAATATATGATGGCTGTCTCCATCATATAGTGCTGACCCCGTCACACTATCGAAGTCAAACCCCAGCAACTCTGTCCAGATAGGTGCTGTAACGATTATATCGATCCCGCAGACACGGGAAGTCAACTCACCCTGCACATACCCCAGGTTCTGGTAGAATGCTCTAACCATGACCTCCGAGTACTCACACCTCATCTCCGCAAGAACCAGCAAATGTGCTTGCTGCAGAAGTGGGACTATGTCGAACCCCTCCAAATTAAAGAACGCCGAATCCAATGATTTTGGCTCACAAATTTTGCGGCTCATGAAAAACTTGACAAACCTCTGGTGTGCAGCGGGGTCATCCTCAAATAAATATCCGAACGGAAGGTCCGGAGTCTGATGGATAGCAGCCTGAGGGTGAGAGGAGGAAGATCCATCATGTCGGCGCTTGCTCCTCCCTTCGGTATCCACCGCTCTCTTCTTCGCGTGGCGTCTCTCCTCCATGCAGTCACACTGCAAAACAAAATCAATATCCAGAGTTAGGGTTAGGGTTAGGGTTAGGGTTAGGGTTAGGGTTAGGTCAGGGTTAGGGTTACGGTCAGGTCAGGGTCAGGGTCATGATCAGGGTCAGGGTCAGGGTTAGGGTTAGGGTTAGGGTTAAGGTTTTTTATTGGCAACAAAAAAATGCTATTTAAAAACGAAAATTCTCAATGCACAATACGAAAATTCACAATGCTATTTCATATCCAATACATCATACTCAGAATATTATTGAAAAAAAAAACATGCTCACAGATTCAACACAAATTCAAACGAAAAAAAAAATTATTGAAAAACAATCGGTACAAAGAACCCTTACCACGCACCAAGGAAGATGATAAAGTCTTCAGATGATCGATCAAACGTGCTCCCAAGATCTCCAAAAACGCACTCCAGCAGCTCTCTACCCGGGTACCCCTTGTGGGTTTCTCAAATGAGGGCTGCTGGCCTTTTAAAAACCCTATTCGCGAAATCTACCCGGGTACCCCCTTGCCTACCCGGGTAAGTAATTCAAGAAATCTGCAGAACGAAGAACAATACCCGGGTACGAAGGGGGGTACCCGGGTAGATTGCGTTTTTTTAAAAAATACCCGGGTACGAAGGGGGGTACCCGGGTACATTGATTGGTCAACGGTCAAACATGGGTAGATTGGTGTTATGTTTTTCTGGAGGGTTAAATTTTTGTAATAGTCTATAAGCGAGGGCAATTCGGTAAATAATTACTAATAAAGGGCTACAGTGGTCAAAAAGCCTTTCTACCTTTGTGGCTCACTTTTTCCAAGAAATTCAGCAAGCATGTTTGGAAAGGGTGAATAACAGAGAAGAAATATAATTTTTTTATGGAAGGAATATAATTAATTTAATTAATCAATTCTATCAAGAATAGTCAGTAATAAACAATTTTTTTATTGTTATGCTTTGTAGTTTTATTTTCAATTTTATCTTTTAATTCAATTATTATTTTTGGTAATCACGCGAATCACTACGGTTAAATTAATATTTCTATTTATCCACTTTTATTTGCACAATTCAATTAATTAAACCATTCTTCTACTTAAAACTACCAATCCAAATATTACATTTTATCTAAAACTAAAATATTTCAATATTTCCCTCTTCAAGCTTTCATGGTAAGAGATACTTGAACTCTATGTTGGGGATTATGCTAAGTGGCATCATCCTGTAAGCTGTCCCCTGACGTGCAGATGCGCACAAAAAAAAAATGCAACAATACGTAACCAAAAAAGTGCACAACTAATTTCATTAGTTTTGTAAATAGTTTACTCATGATGGATATTCTTATTAAAAAATTTTTTTACTATTAATTTACTTTTTTCAATTTTTTTTAATATTCTTTATTTCATAGTTTACCAACCACAATAATTTTGTACTTTTTTATATATTTAAATTGCAATTTATTTAATTTTTTTCTCGTTGGAGTCTAGCTTGATTTGGAATAGGCTCATTAGTAAATAGGTCGATTAAACCCGACCCAACAGTTTACCCAGGACCAACAAGGTTGACCCGTATTACCCAATACAGTCATCCAGAAGGAGCTAGAGGTTGCAGAGGAATTGAACAGGAGTGGCTTCTCTGAAACATTATTTGAAAATTCACCACGCTTCTTGCTTCACCAATTCATCTTCCAACTATTATTATTCTTTTCTTCAATTCCACAACATAGCTTTTAACTAGAAGAATACTCATTCTGCTTCTCGTTTTTCATGCTCTGGGTTTTTCTTTAGAACCCCCAAACCCAACCACTCGCTCTTCATCTTTCACATGCTTCAACAGGTTTGGTTTCCCTTACGCTCTGCGTTTTTCTATTCTATATTGTGTTTGTTATAAATTGTCTAACAGGAATCATTGGGAATTTAAATTCTTCTTCTTCTTCTTATTTTTCAAATATTGTATTTTTTATTTTATTTTTTGGTGTGGAAATATTGTATTCTAGTTCCTTGACATGTATGCTATATTAAATGTTTAAAAATTATAATATCCAGTGCAAGTATTTTTATTTTTTACTTTTTGGATTTTTGATGATGTTAACTGATGTGTTCAATTTTATTTAAAAAAAAAGAACACTGATGTGGGTTCATTTTGGATTGGGATGATTATTCTAATTTCATGTTAATAACTGAAAATTCATAATATCCAATTTAGTGAATTGTCAAGAGTTTATAAAGATGATTTTTCAATGTTTCAGGGATTTATTTACCAACATGGGACATGCTTGAATAATTACTACTTCTACTCATATAAAGATGCACGCTTTATTATGTCTCAGAATGAAGTATTGAAGTTCCTTAACTAGGATTGTTGTTGGTAAAAGTAGAGTAGAGAATGATTTTATATTTAGTTTAAATTTGTGTGTATTTGTTAAATGGACCCATTTTAGGGAAGCTTTCTAATTTTCTAGTATGTTTAATTAGAGATTTCTAAAGTATTCATGCAATATTGCTAAAGGGACTGATGAGACATGTAAGTGTGAGGTAATATTGTCTCAGATGATAAATAGGAAAAGAAGCACCGCAAGGTTTACACGGATTCTTAACCTTATTGAGTAGATTGCATACATCCATTGTTAAAAGGATGTTGAATTGACAAGACTAAGATGCATTCATAGGTGGGAATTTCTTGGTTGTTTCCTGTTTTCAGTTCAGTTCAGTTCTGATTTTGTGCTTATTGGCATGCATTTAGTTTTTCTTTTCACAGGATTTTAGTTTTCTGGTTGTTGATACTTAATAGTGTAAGTAAATGGTATATTGTGGTGTTATATGTATTGGGAGTAAGATAATGGAATTCACACTTTTAATCCGATGTCCTTTCTTTTAAAAAAATCTAGAAACTGTATCATGGGAGTTTGGCTGGTAATTCCCTTCTGTTGTTGGTGTCGGAAACATCTTAGATTTTGAAGACGTAGAATTTGAGCCTTCTAAATGTCTAGATTGGTCATTACTTTTATGTAATCTCATGGTTGCCAATGCCATAACACCCAATAACTGAGTACAATGTAAACTTATCTTTTCTTTCTTTTTTTGGGTAAATAAAAATCATGAACTTCTAAGTTTTTTTTTTTTTGTGTCAAATAGATTAATTTCTGGGAAATGATATTGACAATAAAATTTTGACACCATATATTACTGGAAACCAATGCAAAGGACATATATATGAATGTCATTTAAGTAATCTTGCTGTTGGACTGTAGTGTTTGTTGTGTTGATCTGGCATTCTGAGCTTCAGATGAATTGGTTACTAACCACAATTCTAAGTAGTTGACATGTTTGGTATATTCAGAACTATTGTACCCTAGTTTTAAATAATATTGAAGTAACTTATACTAATTTTCTAGTGATATGTCATGAATTTTATGCACATGATTAACATGATGATGGCTTCCAAATCCCGTGAACTGGTTCTCTTGAGAATTTAGCTAGCCACTGGCATATAATACTTGTATCTGGCAAGATTAAGGCTAATATTTATATTCCTAGGAATTTTATTTTGGATAATTTCTGATGAATATACTTGGATTTGATTCAGGCAATGTAAACATGAGTGTTTACTTTCCTGGTTGTCAATCTTCAATAAATGCTGTTGTCCTGAAAGGTCGTACTCAGCTGCTGATGAGCAGTAACATCTATGGTCCTTGGTCCCGAGGAATATCCAGTTCATGTTCTTCCAGTTTGTGCCCTAGTCATTCAACGATAAATCATGTCGGTGTTTCTATTTGCACAAAATCGTCTTGTTCAACTATTATGGGTCAAACAATGAGACGAGGTTTCCTTGGATCATGCTGCTCCAAGCAAAGGGGCAACATTCAATTCTTTAGTTCTGTAGTACGTCACAAGAGACATCATGAAATTTCATTGGCATGCCAAAGTATGAAAATGAGGCTTTTGGTACCTAAACAAAAAATTCTTTCCAAAGTTAAGTGTAATGTGGGACCAATAACTTGGCCACGAGGATGTGCATCAGTTGGCTTGATTTTTGGATTACTTGTATGTAATTTAAGTTCTGAACCTGCCCATGCTGATGCATATTCTGAGAATGAGAATAGGAAGGATGACTGCAACAAGTGTGAGTCAAACGTTAAATTCTCACATGGGAAGAAAGTTTACACTGACTATTCTGTAATTGGTGAGCTGCAAATTCTTCTACGAGTCTTTAGAGGAATACGCATACATAGTCTATTTACATGTTTACTTATGCCTTAATATGGGCAAATCAATGCAGATAAGAATCTAGGCATTTGTATGTATTCACCCATTGTTTATGAAACTTATCATGCTAAGCAGGAATACCTGGGGATGGGAGATGCATGTTCCGCTCTGTTGCTCACGGGGCTTGTTTGATGTCTGGAAAAGCCCCTCCTAGTGAAAGTTATCAGAGAGAGTTGGCAGATGATTTACGGGCCAGAGTATGTTTTAAGTATCTGCATTGCATCATGCTAATAAGTTTAGATAACCCACCCCCCACAAAAAAAAAAAAAAAAAACCCTTTAGTGGTGGCCATGAAACAAAACTAATGGGAAAAACACAAAACAGAAGAATTGAATGCAGAGTAGTAACTACAATTTAAAGTGATTGTTAAGTTTATGTTGACTGCTGATTGTTTTTTTTTTTTTCTGTTCTATTGGACAGGTTGCTGATGAGTTTATCAAAAGAAGGGAAGAGACAGAATGGTGAGATTCTGTATTGGAGCATGCTGGTGGTTACGTTACATGAATGAAATTTTTTTATTTATTTATTTTTCGTCAAGACATTTCTTTCAATCGCCTTTTTTTTATTTTTTTATTACACATACATATCCCTGGAGGGTGAGGCTTGGAGCAGCCATAAGATTGTTTCTTGTGACCGGGAGGTCACGAATTCAAGTACGAGAAACAACCTCTTTGCAAAATGCAAGGGTGAGGTTGCATATAATCGACCCTCTCCCCTACCATCCCAAGTCAGGGAGCCTTGTGCGCCAAGGTTTGCCCTTTATAACACATATATATAGCTAAAAGAACAATAGAATAAACCACTAGGAATGGGTAGTGTTGATGGGGTTTAGGTAGTTTACATGAGGTTATAGATTCAGACCTTAGTGCTATCATTGTATAAAAAAATAAAAATAAACTTATTGAGGTATTGCTATCATCATTTATACTTTTAATAAAAACAGGAAGAGTTCATTTTCAATCTTCATGTTTTGACCTCATAAAGTCCTTATTTTGTTTGCATGGTAAATATATACTTCTATAGAAACAGATTTTCTTATTGATGTCCAAATGAAAATGAGTCATCTCATGTGTTATTTAACATGACCATGTCATGTGAGAGAGTAACCATTAACGAATAAATCAACGGTGATGATTTTGTAGCTTCCCGTGCTTATATTTTTTCTCTTTCATCCCTTATCACCATTGATTCACCTTTATATGGTTTGGATCCTCTCACATGATATGGTAATATTAAATAACATATGAGGGGATCCACTCTTGTGTCGAAATTTTCTTTTCCTAAAAATGAGAAGTCTTTTTATTAAAAAAAAAGGAGAAAATTTTCATTTTAAGTTGATCTCCTAAACCAACCTCTCACATCCACATCCTATTTTCAAGGAACTTTTTTAATAAAAAATTCTATTTAATTTAATCCTAGAAACCCAGCTCATTACACCCATACATTACTTTTTGGAGCAATGTATTAAAACTTAAATCACAATATATGTCAACTTAGGCTTTTTATGTCTGTAAGAACAATAAGTGTTTCTTCGTTTAATGTGTAATGATGAATGATTGTTTGCTATTGAACATAGTTGTCTCACGATATCTTCAGGTTTATTGAAGGTGATTTTGATACATATATTTCACAAATAAGGAAGCCTCATGTGTGGGGAGGTGAACCTGAATTGTTCATTGCTTCACATGTTTTGAAGTAAGTGTGCCTCTCTTCCTTTTTGGCTAGTGTTTTACCTTCCTTTATGCATTTATGTACCATACATGTTAAAATATTGATCTGAGGGAGACCTATTCTTCAGGATGCCAATCACCGTGTACATGTATGATCAGGATGCTGGTGGCTTAATATCAATTGCTGAGTATGGCCAAGACTACGGCAAGGAAAATCCAATTAGAGTTCTGTATTATGGGTATGGTCATTATGATGCATTAGAGATTCCGGGAAGGAAGGGTCCTAAACCACGATTATAACATTTCATATTTCATATTTCAAATATGGAAGAGATTAAACCCCATATTGATTTCATTTGGTAACATTTATAATGTCATCTATCCAGTGGCAAGAGGCCTGAAATGCAACATCATGCCTTTCAGATCTTGGAGGACCAAATGGTCTAAGGCCTGATATTTACTTTATTGCCGTGCTATGCACATGGCTGTTTGTATTCTGGTTTTTGTTGGTCTGAATGAAAAATAGCCTTTAACTTCTAGTGGACCTTAAAGGTTCAAACTTTCCACTATCTGCTTTAAGCCCTTTTGGTGAAAGGTAAAAATAGTGGTCTCTCCTGTCTTGGACTCCACCACTAACTAAGGAGCTGTGCATGTTTATCGGTTCCTCACTTGCTTCCATTGAGAGAATTTAATATCTGATAAAGCTGAAATTGGCCAAATAATGGAGAAGTTCATTAATATGAAGTAGATGGGATAAGTTGGGTTTAGGGAATCAGTTTTATTTTTTACTTATCCAAAAAACTTTCTTTGCCCAATTTTCCTTTCCATCCTCCTCTATTCTTTCAATTCCCTCATTATCTGAAGATGCTGTAGTCTAAAAAGATGCTAACAAAGCAAACATAAATAGTAGCTATAACAATAAATCTAAATAAAATAGCAAATTTGTTAACATTAGCTAAGGAATTGAAATAGAAAGTATTAGATGAAAAATAAAAATGCTTTTTCATTTAATTTTTCAAATGATTTGATGAAATATATTTAATGTTTCTTAGAGTCTGTTTGGATCTTCTCTTTTTTAAACTAGAAACTACTTATAAGCTAAAGCTAAAAAAAAAAAGTTTAAAAAAAGAAGTTAAAAGTTGTTTGGTAATCACATAAAAATTTTAGCTTAAAATCACATATTTCAAGAAAATTATCTCTTTCTGTGTTTTTATAACTCTTCATAAAAAAAGAAAACGTAAAATTCAAGAAAAGCAGATAAGAGCTTAAAAAAAAGCTCCTCCTAGGAGCTTTTACTTTTCAGCTTTTTTTTTTCATTATAAAAAAAAAGCTTTTCATTATAAGATCTTTTTCCAAAATCTGTTTAGCCTAGCTTACACTTATAAGTAGCTTTTAGCTTAAAAAATAAAAAGGCATTTTTTCATAAGACCTTTAAAATAAGAGATTTGTTAACAAGTGTTTTGACTTGTTAAGAAGTATTTAATAGTTTATTATAATTTAAATGAGGTAGGATATTCATACTATCAAAATATTTTACTATCACTCTATTATCACTCTAATCACCATTGGATTTAAAAGTTACTTTGCTTTTCTCTCTCTTCATTCTACCTTTCCTCTAATTCAATGGTGATTAGAATGATAGTGAAATAGTAGTAAATTTTTTTGATAGTATGAATATCCTACCTCAATTTTTAATAAAATATTTATTTTACTTTTTATTAATTTTTATTACCTTAACAAGTTCCTAAAAATACTACTCGTAAGTTTTTTAAAAACGATTAAACTCGTTTCATATCTTGGACCAAAACTTATTGAGATAAAAAAAAATTAGACATATAATTCGTCATGGAGTAATCATTTTTAGTGGCAGGCTCATAAACCTTGGTGAAGGGGAGCGAAACTAATATATCTTAAAAGTTATATCTTCTGTGCCAACATGATTGTATAACTAGTGGAAAATCCAATATGATTCTATAACAAAATCGATCCAGGAATTTTTGAAACTAGGTGTTATTCTTGTGGCATATTTGTTGTCGAAAAAACTGTCAACTTTGAGAATAGATCTTGTCGTATTAAAATTTTGGATTTGAATAGTAAAAAAGTGATCATATCATCATCATGTTATTTGATTATAACCATTTATTTAAAAATTTATATTTTTCTCTTTCTTATTTTATATCATCAATGAGTAGTTGTAATATGATCACTTTTTCATATAAGAAAATCCAAATCTTAAAATTTTACATGATATGTGAAATCTTTATATCTATCTCTTTATTTATTAATAATAATTGGACGTCATCTATTTAATACATACGAAATGAGAGATAAATACAAAATTTTTTTTACATTATAATCATCACGTGAAATTTTAAGATCATATCCACAACTTTACTGGTAGCCCCTAATCATTTGGTAGGCTAAATCACAAAAGAAATAGAAAAGCCATGGACCCATATAAACAATTTCGAATTACTAATTAAATTCTTACCAATTTCAATCTTTGAAAATGATTAGCTGGATTTGGGAAGCAGCTTCGTCAGTGGCAACAGAAAAGTGAAAAGAGTCTCACAAGCATGGTATCCATGTTAATTTCCCCGTTTTCTGACTCTAGATCTAAAATTGGGATTTTATCTAAAATCAGGAATGAAAAATGATAAATCGTAAAATTGCAATACAAAATGTAGATTTTACCCGTATTCTAAAATTAATTTTTTATATACATATACATATGTATAATTTTTTTTAAGAAAAGTAGACTACTTGCTATCATCCTTATACATTTGCATGCAATAGTCTGAGATCATAATCTATACAGAGCACAAAAAAATAGTTATACATATATCTCGTGCATATAACCAAATATGACATCCATCATAATCACTCGATAGTGAAGTCAGACAACTTTGAGGACTTCATGCCACTCCAGAGCATCAAAAAAAGGATTTGGGAGAGCCACCCCGCAAGGGTCTGACAATATTCGATGAGGATTAGTCTTTGTTACGGTTGGAGGATACCTTTAAATTTATTCAAAAAAAAAGAAGTCTTATTCTTATTGGCCAACACACACACACACACACACACACACACACACACATATAGTCCATTTTACACCGGTTGATGTCCACAATAATTGATCTACTTGTATATAATGGCTCACATTCTCAAAAAATTTGAGCCCTTGTTTTGAACAAATGGACAAAATTGAGAATGTACTTACACTGGTGTAAAATGATTCTGACTATATATATATATATAGGGATAGGATCAACTTACACCGGTGTAAAAAATAAATCTTACACCAAATCTTAACCGTTGATTTCCGTGCATCCAATGGTTGAGATTTATTGAGAATTAAAATTTAATTAATGAGTGAGACCTAATAAATCTTAACCGTTAGATGCAAAAAATTAATAGTTAAGATCTGGTGTAAGACTTATTATTCTTACACTGGTAACCAGATATATATATATATATATATATATATATATATATATATATATATATATATATAGGGAAAAACATTTCTCAAGCAGTCCGATAAGTTTATCTCAGCTAGCCCCAAAACTACGTCGTTTTGATTAATGAAGGGTGTTTATGTAATTTTAGGTTAATTAATGAAAGGTGTTTTTGTAATTTTATTTACTTTTATATCATATACATTTTAAAAAAACCCTTCATTAATTCACCTAAAATTACATAAACATCCTTCACACACACACACGTAGTATATGGGCTCTGCAGATAAACTTATCTCAAGCTGTAAGAGAAATGTTTACTCCATATATATATATATATATATATATATATATATATATATATATATATATATATATATATATAGAGGCAGGATCCTTTGAAATTTGAACTAATGGACAGAAAATTAAAAAAGTGTAACGACACTGATTTGTAAACATGTGACACCAGGCAGGATCCTTTGAAATTTATATATATATATATATATATATAACGACCCTGATTTATAAACATGTGACACCATTGTGTAAAAATAATAAATCTTAAACTTCAAATCTTAACCGATATCAAAGAATTTCCATTATATATATATATATATATATATATATATATATATATATATATATATATATAATGAAGTCACTACACTATATATCAGTTACAATATATATATATATATATATATATATATAACGAAGTCACTACACTATCATATGAGTTACAACACCTACACTACTTTACCAATCAATTCAGTCAATACAATCACTCAATGTTCACAAACAACATATATAAATTGGGGTTTATATCTACAGATACAATTCACAACTATAGCCCACATAGAATAGAAAGAGAAAATTCAACACAGGTGGAGCCCATTATTTTTTGTGTCTGCGGGAAAAACAATGGTCTGCTGTCACATAAGAGATACATTACCCGTATAAATTATAAACAAAATCAAAAACATCATACGATATCCATGTTAACAATTCAAACATCGTTCATAAATACAACACAATTAGGACATCGAACGATCTATCATTACTCATACAATTCAATCATACAGTCAAACAACTACAGTTTAACCATACTCTACTTTCAAATAATTGTACTTTAACTATAGTAGCATAAAATCTATTATCAAGATCTTTATATATAAGGTAGTGTTTGGGGTTTACTTAATTCTTTGGTATTATAGGTTGTCTTTGTTTGGCAAGAGAAATGTAAATTTATAAATTATAAGTTCACGTGCAAAGAAGTAAACAAAACACTGTTCAATTTGTCCATTTACAACGTGATATTTGTGTTTAGATGGGTAAGTTATTTTGTGACAAAGTTACTCTCCTCTGACTAGTCTTCTTTATCAAATATATGGCCAAAATTTCTATCCTTGCTTACTTACAAGTTGTAAATGGAATTATTATTTTTGTCATTTCAACCCATTTCCCTATCATTATCTTATCTTCAACCAAACAAAGACTTATAAAATTTAACCCAATTTGCCTAGTAAAAATTTAGGCAACCAAATAATTTTTTTTTTAATTTTCCTACCAAATTCACTTTTATACCATATTCCTATCAATTGCATTTTAACATAAATTCTTACAGAATCTTACATAATCCTAGTACTATAGTTTCCAGGGAAGCTCTCATATATCTTCCAAAATCAGATACTCCCGAAGTAATATCTCTAAGTATCACAGTACTCTCAAATATCTCATTTCTCATAGAAGTATACCTATATTCAGTCTATACCACATTCATCATCTTAGAGAAAGCTTCTCTTTGCACTATCCCACGTAACAAATTAAATTTTTCTGCATATACTTTAAGGGGAATATATTTTTTTATGTTGATATAGATAATATATTTTATGTTGGTGAAATAAAATAATAAGAGGGCCCCACAAATGATTGGAGAGAGAAAATAAAAGTGGAATTCACATTTATTATGCGTGTGTAGAAAAATGAGTTATCTCATGTTAAATGAGATAAATATAACCCATACTTTAATGTTCTAAAATAAGAACACATGAAATCTTAAATAGTCAAAATACTTGAAATTAAAAAAATTAAAACTAAAGTCACTAGATTTGGTATAGGATTTCGTTAATTTATATTAAGTTATGTATTTAATTCTCACTTGTATAAAAATAATATTAAAATTGGTTAGAAAAAGTTTATCATCCTCGAGATTTTCCTATATCAAATTAGATAATCGGATAATTGAAAAATGGATAAAAAAATAAAATAAAATTCATAACAGAAAATATTAAACATTAATTGATTGATGAATGAGTAGCTCTTATTATTATATTGGGTTTTATAATTTTAATTCTAAATATATTAAATTTTTATAAAGATTTTTTTTTTGAGAGATGTTATTTTTAAAATTTATATACAAACTTTTCCTTAACTTATAACTATATTGTGTAGGAAAATTTTAATTCAATCATGTTGATTGAAAATTATAAAACCCTATTATATTTTATCTAATTTTAATTCTAAATATATTAAATTTTTATTAGGATTTTAACAAACAAACTTTCCCTTAACATATAACACTATCAAAAATGAAAAAAGAAACCATAAGCGTTCCTGCACAAACTCACAAAGCATCATTAATTTAAGAGTGTGGAGACAAAATTCCAAAGAAGGCGAGACCTCGGGAAATTACAATCCCCACTAAATTTCAAATTCAACTGCGATCTGATCAGCACCTTCTTTAGCTCCATACCACAACACTCTACAAGACACTAATCACTCTTCATTTTCCCGCAGCATCTCGCTGCGAAACAACACAGACTTAACCATTTACTAATATTGAAACAACTGAACACAAAGCAACGATGTTGCTTCAACTTCATGTAATTTCTTGCTCTCTCTTTTTTCTTCTTCTTCTTCTTCCATTCACTCTCTCTCTAAACTCTGACGGACTCTCTCTCCTGGCCTTAAAAGCGGCCATAGAAGTGGACCCCACAGGGGTGCTCAACTCGTGGTCTGACTCAGTTCCGAGTCCGTGTGAATGGTTCGGAGTGGTCTGCACCGGTGAACGAGTCACCCAACTCGCTCTCCCAGCAAAGGGGTTAAGTGGTTACATACCCTCAGAACTTGGTCACCTCACGGAGCTTAAGAAACTGAATCTTCAACACAACAACTTCTCCAGTGGCATTCCCTCAAGTTTGTTCAATGCAACAAACCTCACGGCCCTCGACCTCTCCAGTAACTCTCTCTGCGGTTCGCTACCCTCTACGGTTGCATCTCTCAAAAATCTCATACACTTAGATTTGTCCTCTAATTTTCTCAACGGCTCTATCCCTGACTCGCTTTCCGAGCTCGTTAACCTCGTCGGAGCGTTGAACCTCTCACACAACCGATTCTCCGGCGGGGTCCCGGCGTCACTCGGGATGCTTCCGGTGGCCGTGAGTTTGGACCTCCGGGGGAATAACCTCACCGGAGAGATTCCTCAGGTGGGATCATTGCTCAACCAGGGTCCCACAGCGTTCGCCGGAAACCCTGGCCTCTGCGGGTTCCCGTTGCAGAACGCCTGCCCCGAAGAGAAGTCGCCGGAGATTTTCCCGAGCACGAGAGATGACCCGAACCCGAACCAGAACCCGAATCCGAAAGCGAAAGCGCTTTATCCTCGTGGAGCTTCAGAAGAGAAGGTGCGAGGTGGGTCTTTTGTTGTTGGTGGTGTAGTCTCCGGCGTTTTGCTGATGGCTGTGGCGGTTTTGCTGTCGGTGTGGATTTTCCGGCGACGGCGGAGGTGGACGGCCGGCGAGGGTGAAATTGGAAAGAAGAAAGTGGAGGATGAGGTTGGTGTTGGGGAGGAGCAGAAGGGTAGGTTTGTGGTGGTGGATGAAGGGTTTGGGTTGGAGTTGGAGGATTTGCTTAGGGGTTCTGCTTATGTGGTGGGGAAGAGCAGGAGTGGGATTGTGTACAAGGTTGTCGGAAAAGGGTCTTTCTCGACGGCGGCGGCGGCGGTGGTGGCTGTCCGGCGGCTGAGTGAGGGTGATGCCACGTGGCGGTTCAAGGAGTTTGAATCTGAGGTGGAGGCTATTGGGAGGGTTCGCCACCCTAATGTTGTTCCGTTAAGAGCATATTACTATGCAAATGATGAGAAACTGCTCATCACTGATTTCATCCGCAATGGAAGCTTGTACACTGCATTGCATGGTATCACTTCTCACACTGTTTTTTTTTTTTCTTTTATTTGCTTTCCCTTTTAATTAAATTACTTAGCCTTTTTTAATGGAGAAAATTTTTTAATTGGGGAAATTCTCTGTGCAAAATGTTGATGAGAAGCATATATATATATATATATATGTATTGGAGAAATTCTCATGTTTAATTTGGGTCTCTATATATTACTGTGCATTCACATTTTGGTTGCATTTGAAAATGGATCAAGTTGCCCGTGTTTGCTAGATTAATGTTTTTCCCATAGTGTAGTGGGATGAAACCTGTGCTTAGCCAGTTTGCTGGTGATTTGGTTTAAGTGACAGCATATATAGCACACATTATGAGTGCACATTGCTGGTGGTTGATTGAGTTCAAATTATAATTTTGTACTTTTGACTATATAATAAGGGATTGTATTTGGTTATGTTATATGATACAAATAACATAATGTTATAGAGATAAAGTTGGTGAGGTCCACGGTTTAAATAGAAAATAAAAAATAAATTAAACAGTGAATCCCACTAAATTTGTCTCTATAATATGAGAGATAATTCTCCCTTTCACTATAATAATAATGTTGCCATGTGTTTGTCGCCATGATGATATTTTACGTATACAGGAGCTGATTTGACAAAACTTTAACCAGCTGTAACTGTCTTTACTCGCACTACATATTTTGTGGGCCACTGGCCATTCTGTCCTTTAGCGAAATATGCTTGATTCTTCTGCACATGAGATCTGAAACCCCTTTTTAATGGTTTTTGTCCGTGATCACAGAGTCATGCAGGTACATTTTTGGTATCTTCATTATTGTTTCTAGCATTTGTAATGGACATTCAGTCAAATTCATTCAAATGTGGTCCTGCTTAATTTGTGCAGATATAGTGATAAATGCATGAATTTAACTGCATTGTACTGACCCCATTTGAATGGGTGAAAATCCCGTAGTTTTCAATGCAATCAGCGTCATTCCCTATTGATCTGCCTCAGTAGATAATGGACCCCCTGGTGATCATTGTCTCCGTTGATTCTAGCCTGCTTCCACAGGTGCTCTTAAAGCCATTCTCGTGGAGTGTTGTTCTGCTGATCTGTTGAACATTCTATCTCTTTAAGTTATGATTTTGTAAATTAGATGTTAAAAGGAATGGATTTATAACTGTATAACATGCATACTGTTATGGTTGAGACTTATGAGGTCTTTGTAACATGCAAGACCTCTAACCAAAATTAATGTTTGCCTTTTCACTTTTTGCTCTCTAATATTAAAAAGTGATTGTTAGGTCATTTTCAGTTTCCATTTTCCTTTTTTAAAAGTGTTGTTTGATGCATTTTCTGCTTTTTATTTGGTGTTTTATGGTTGCAGGTGGGCCTTCCAATTCATTGCCACCATTATTCTGGGCAGCAAGGTTAAAAATTGCTCAAGGAACTGCAAGGGGCTTGATGTACATACATGAGTTCAATGGTAGAAAATATGTTCATGGCAACCTAAAATCAACAAAAATCCTACTAGATGATGATCTCCATCCTTGCATAACAGGTTTTGGACTTACTCGTCTTGGTTTGGGTACCTCAAAGTTTGCCCCATTAGTACCAAAACGGCAGAATTCAAACCAGTCTACCTTAACATCAGCAATGGGTTCAAAAGTTTCAGTTTCCTCTAACAACTACTTGGCACCCGAGGTGCGCATAGCTGGTGGAAAATTCACTCAGAAATGTGATGTGTATTCTTTTGGTATAGTGCTCTTAGAACTTTTGACAGGTCGGTTGCCAGATTTAGGGCAAGAAAATGATGGTAAGGAGCTAGAGAGTTTTGTGAGGAGAGCATTCAAGGAGGAGAAGCCCTTGTTGGAGATTTTAGACCCTGCGCTTTTACCTGAGGTTTATGCTAAAAAGCAAGTTATTGCTGCGTTTCATGTAGCACTGAACTGCACAGAACATGATCCAGAATTGCGACCTAGAATGAGAACCGTGTCTGAGAGCCTTGATTGCATCAATATACAGTGAAAAATGATGGGGATCCTTGTAAATTGTGTTCATGTGGCTAACTTTTTTATTTTTTTGGGTGGTGTTGATTTTGTAAGATTCTTGGACTTATGAAAAACTAGATGTAGCTTTTGTTTGATGTATTGACATAAGCTAACGCATTTTCTTTCTCAATGGAAACTGCGTGCATTCAACATCACCTAAAAGGGCAAGTGATTACTGATGTTGCTAGCTAATGTAAATATTAACCCATATTTTTTTTTTTATCTGTTTCTCTATATATATGCCTGCAGCTCAAGTCATGCAACATAAAGTGCAATGCAACTTGCTTGGTAATTTTGATCAATTGAATCATGTACATGTTATAAATTATGTTAACTAAATGAGGTAGAGCTTCAGCAAGCAATTCTTTCATTTCTATATCTATTATCATTGTTAGTGTTGGGCATTTCTAAAGACAAGCAGTTGATATTGCATGTGACAGTACTGAGGAATAGTAAGGAAGCAGATACAGTCAAAGGCAAAGAAGGGATACACAAGGTTGAATATGGACCACCCTTACAAAAGATTTTGACTGTAATAACTATCGGTTTGCATCTATCATGTCACATGATACAAATTTTTTTCCTACACTCACAATATTTTGAAGAAAAAAAAAAATTACGGCATACAAAACGAATCTCTATAACATTACAGAATCACTTTTCCTATAACATAACTCTTATAAAATCCAATAACTATAGAGACAGGTATTTTGGCAACAGGCAGTTAGGAACTTTGAGTGTTTTTTTGTTATCGATTTATTTTATTAAAGATCATAAAAGAAGTAATTTTAATCTCCCTAAAATTTCTAATAATACTATATTTCATTAAATTTATTCTTTTCCAAGATAACAAAACATGAGAACATTATTTTAAACTGTATGTAATTTTCATTCGTAATATTAGGAAGGTAGAAGTTGCAGTCTTGTTGATCTTTCTGTCAAACTCTGGTCCAAAAAGTTGATGGAGCAAATTAAGCTCTCTTCTTTCTTTATATGTTTTTGTTTGGATCTACCATTGTGCTCTTCTTTCCAAATGTTGTTGGATTTTTACAAGCAGCTGTGACTCCTCTTTTGGGCCGGCCCATCCTATGAAATTTTTTCAAAATTCATATTTGACTAAAAATATTTTAGGGGAAGAGGGATATTCTCATTACCAAAATTTTCTACTACCAACTTACTACCTGTCTAATCACTATTAGATTAATATTTTTTCTCTTTTCAAAAACTTTATAAGATTCTTCCTCTTTAATCCAATGGTGATGTAATGGGTAGTAACTTAATGGTAAGATTTTTTGGTAATTAAAATATTCTTACTCATGTTAGGGTGGTTCTCATACGTTAAAACTTAAAAAGGCTTTTAAATGTGTTTTTCTAGAGGGAGTTACGATACTGGAGATAATTGTTTTATGAGACTGAGACAAATATGTGGGGGCATAAATTTTTAAAAAGAAAAAATGAGAAAAGGCAGGTACGGATTCGAGAGATGGCAAAAAAATTAATTTATTGTTTTTTTAATAAAAAATTACGAAAAAGTAGTCGTTTTAAAAAAAATTACGAAACTATAGCAGTCAGTCACGCCCAAAAGGGGGCGTGACCACCAGGAGAGAGACACGCCCTGCAGAGGGCGTGACCACCCTGGGGAACACGCCCAACAGAGGGTGTGACCAAGGGGGGTAACACGCCCAACCGAGGGCGTGACCCACCTGGGTCTATATAACCCCATTTTCACCATTTTACCTCATTTCACCTCCCATATTCTCTCTCCAATCCTCTTCCTCCTCCTTCTCTCTAGATAGATTTTGGAAGGTTTTGCGCAGCGAAGCTCTGTCTCACTCGTGTAAGTCCATATTTATTTGTTCATTTTTTTTATTAACAGCAATTAATATATGATAGTTATTAGTGACATAGATTATTGTTAGGGTGTTAGGAAAAAATACTAGTGACTTAGATAATTGTTAGGTTGTTAGAAAAAAAGATTAGTGACTTATATAATTGTTAGGGTGTTAGAAAAAAATATTAGTGACTTAGATAATTGTTAGGGTGTTAGAAAAAAATATTAGTGACTTAGATAATTGTTAGGGTGTTAGAAAAAAATATTAGTGACTTAGATAATTGTTAGGGTGTTAGAAAAAATATTAGTGACTTAGATAATTGTTAGGGTGTTAGAAAAAAATATTAGTGACTTAGATAATTGTTAGGGTGTTAAAAAAATATTAGTGACTTAGAAAATATTAGTGACTTACATTTGTAATTAATATATGTTGTTTCTTTTCTTCATAGATTGATGGTTTGGAGATGATATATTTTGCGACGACTGAGGATCAGTTCACTACCTTTGGATTAGAGTGGGTCCATGACGAGATTGGCAAAATTATTTCTATATTCAGAGAGTCGGCACGAGTAGAGGAGCCGGGGCCAGAGGCTCCACCTACGCAGACTGTTGAGGAGCCCATGTTATCCATTGAGGTGCCTAGTGGCAGGAAGGAAGGACATGGACTAGGACGACAGCGGGAATCAGTTCGAGCGATACCCGATCCTATTAATGTGCCTAGGCCGCGTGGGTAGGAGGGTGGACGTTTAAATAGACTCAGTTTAGTCACTCACGCCCAGGATTGGGCAGGACCACCCAGTGGGTCACGCCCTGCAGTGGGCGTGTTACCCCTGTGGGTCACGCCCTTCCTTGGGCGTGTCTCTCTCCTCCTTGGTCACGCCCTGTTTTGGGCGTGTTCCCCAGGTTGGTCACGCCCTCTGCAGGGCGTGTCTCTCTCCTGGTGGTCACGCCCCCTTTTGGGCGTGACTGACTGCTATAGTTTCGTAATTTTTTTCAAAACGACTACTTTTTCGTAATTTTTTATTAAAAAAACAATAAATTAATTTTTTTGCCTTCGAGAGATATGCAGGAAAAGTTTTCTTTTTTCTACCATGACAATTACATTTTGAATTTTTCAGTGATCATGATAGGTTTTTCTATTTGCTAGGGACTAAAGCGAAAATCATGAAATTTTTTGAGAACCAAAAATTAAAAAGTGTATTTACTCTTGTTTTATGAGACCGAGACAAATATGTGGGGCATAAATTTTTAAAAAGCAAAATGAGAAAAGGCTGGTACGGATTCGAGAGATATGCAGGAAAAGTTTTCTTTTCCAACAACATGACAATTACATTTTCGTTTTTTTAAATGATACCAAAACTATTAGAGAAAGGAGGAAAGGAGAGCAAAAGGAAGCAATAATGTATGTATTATAATTGGTAAGATGCAATATATATATATAGAGGTTGAATTTTTTGACATCGGTGTCAAATTTGAAATTTGACACATCATCTGAGAGCCATTAGATCAAAAAAGATCAACGGTGTCATATGCTTACAAATTAGAGTTGTTGATTTTTTTTGATCTAACGGCTCTCAGATGAGGTGTCAAATTTGAACTTTGACACCTCATCTAAGAGTCGTTAGATAAAAATAAAATCAATGGTATCACATACTTACAAATCAGAATTGTTGATCTTTTTTGATCTAACGGCTCTTAGATGGGGTGTCAAAGTTCAAGTTTAACACTGGTGTCAAAGGATCATATATATATATATATATATATATATATATATATATATATATATATATGAGAAAAAGTATTTCTCACGTTGCTTGAGATATATTTATCTCCGGTCAGCCCAAAACTACGTCGTGTTGTTTATTTATTTATTTATATTAAATGATTTCGGTTATAATTTAGTAATCGGAGAGAAAGTTATCTCAAGCAACTTAAAAAATGATAAGCCCGTATATAGCTTATCATTTCTCAAGTTGTTTGAGATACTTTATCTCCGGTTACTAAATCATAACCGTACAAAGATGGAGATAAAAGAAAAGAGAAAAAAAGGGAATCATAACTATTCAAAGATGAATAAATTAATATAAGGAAATAAATAAATAAAATGATGTAGTTTTGGGATAGACGAAAATAAATATATCTCAAGCTGCTTGAGAAATATTTTTCTATATATATATATATATATATATATATATATATATATATAGGGGAGAGTTATATTTACAAACTTTTTGATAACAAACTCTTACAAACTACACTATGTTCTCTCGGGAGTACATAGTGTAATTTGCAAGAATTTGTACAAAAAGTTTGTAAACGAATCCTTTCCATATATATATATATATATATATATATATATATATATATATATATATATATATAGGGAAAGGATCCGTTTACAAACATTTTTTACAAATTACACTAAGTATGAGTCATACTCTCTTGATTGAAGTATGATCGGTCATACTTAGTGTAGTTTGAAACAAAAAGTTTATAAATATAACCTTTCCCATATACACACGCACACACACACACACACATATATATATATATATATATATATATATATATATGACAAAATGATTTCTGTAGCCGCTGCACATACAGCAAGTCAGGATACGGCACCAGATCCTGGTTTTTTTTTTTAAGAAAAGCTGTGGGGCCCACTTTTCTATGAACATGAAAAACCCATTTATATCCAATTGGTTTATGACCAGGAGGTAAGGTCATCAGTGTCCATGTTTTATTGTTAATTAGAGCAGCATATTCATCATTCATGGCATTGAGCCAATGAGGCTAAGCTAAGGCCTGTGCTATAGATGTTGGTTCCAACGAAGTAGTGTAGAGACGAGGCTTGAATACACCAGGTTTTGCTCGAGTTACCATGGAATGATTATTGGTCAAGGGAATAAGAGCTGTAGCAATAGGTGGTGATGGTGATGGAGCTATATCAGTAGTGGACTTGCAAGGAGAGTTTGATGCAGATGGCAAAGTAGGTGTAATATTGTTAATGATGTTAGTAGAAATTGCAACATGTGAATCACTCAATGGTAATGAAGTAGCAACAGTAGGAATGAATGGTATATGATTTGTGGAGGAGAGTGTGGTTTGAGTTGATGGATTGTTTGTGATGTGTTGATAAGGAAAAAGATGTTCATCAAAGAGGACATGTTGAGAAATAACAATTTTACCATTTGGCGTGAGACATTTGTATCCTTTGTGACAAGGACTATAGCCTAGAAAGGTGCATTGATCTGATTTATAATCCAGTTTGTGAGCATTATAAGGTCTGAGACATGGGTAGCAGGCACATCCAAATGTTCTTAGAAAGGAATAATTTGGTTCTTTTGCAAACAGTAGTTGATGGGGAGAGATATGACCAAGGTTTGGTGATGGAGGTAGATTGATGATGATTGATGTTGATATAAAAGCATCTTCCCAGAACTTTTGTGGCAAGAAAGAGGCAGCAAGCATGGATAATCCAGTTTTAACTACATGTTTGTGTTTGCGCTCAGGGGTACCATTTTGTTGATGAACATGTGGACATGGCAATCTGTGGATGATATCATGTGTTTGAAGGAAAGGCTTGAGAGCTAAGTATTCTTTTGCATTATCAGTTTGTAGAGCTTTGATTTTAGTATTAAGTTGAAGTGCAACCATGGTTTTGAATTGAGTGAATAAGGAATGTACTTGGGATCTGGTACGCATAGGATAAAGCCAGGTGTATCTGCTGTAAGCATCTATAAAATAGATATAATATCAAGAACCATAAATGCTATTAATTGTAGATGGTCCCCAAACATCTGAATATATAAGATCTAATGGATTATGGTATGTATTTATAGAAGAAGAGAAAGGTAATTGGTGCGTTTTGCCTATACAACAAGGACTGCATACAATTTTATGTTCATTTCGAACAAGAATTTTACAATGAGTAAGAATGGATTTTACAATGAAAAAAGAAGCATGTCCTAATCTAGTATGCCATAGCTCAAGAGTTGAGTTGCATTTTTTTCTAGCAAAATTAGCTGTTGTTTGAATTTGGAAAATAGAATGCTTGGGAGCAGAATGCTTAGGATGTGGAAGTGTTTGTGCTCCTTCAAAAGCATATAAACCACCTTTAAGCTTTCCTTGCAGAAGTATCTCCTTGGTAGCCTATGATTTGACATAACAACTGTTAGCATGAAATTCAAAGAACACATCATGATCCTTAGCAAGTGCGGACAAGAGTAGTGGCGGACCGAGGTGGGCACCCCTGACCGCAAGTGCGGACATGAATTTTTGAAAAAAAAAGAACTAGCATCCAGTCAGATACGCCTCCAATGAGAAACTGCAGGAACAGTTCAGATACGCACGAAATTTACTCTCCGGAAAGTGATGTCTCGCCAACACCTTGTATGTCGTCGAGGCTTCGAAGGAGCTCAGCGATGACGACAACACGAGCAGGAGGAGAATGCGACTATAGACATGTTCTTGAATTGAAGTTTTAGAGACTGACTTGGTTTCGTTTATTGTGCTTGCATTAAGAAGAACAAAACGTCATCATTTTGTTATCATGAATCCTACTTATTGGTGGGCCACGTGTTGTTAGGAGGTAGTATCTAGAAAGACCATGATTGATGATGGACGATATTGATTGTCTGGCCTAGTTTCTAGTAACAGTACTCTCTAACTCTAATCACATGTGTCATCGTTTGTTTCTCCGTGGAGTTTAAGCGGGTTGTCAAAAAATTAGGGTAGAGGGACCACCAATGCACCACATATTGTAATAAAAAATATTATGAGTATGTCTTATAAATATGGGCATGTTATATGCACTGATTTCACATGTGGAAAGTGGAATGCTTCTTAAAAAATATATTCTCTTTGTTAAATTGATCTTTTATATTTTTTTATTTTGTAATACATTTAAAAAAAATTAAAAAAAATTCGGGGCAGCACTCTCAGCACATAATGTGCGGACATAAATGAAAATGTCTGGGTCCGCCACTGCACCTGAGTCTGGGTAACAAGTTGGATCAAAAGCTGTAAAGAAATCAGTGGTGTCATCTTGATATGATGATGTGCTAGCTACTGCAACATTGGCTTGAATTCTTGAATTTGATGATTCTCCACGTTCTGATCTGTTTTGTTGCTGAAAATGATTTGCATAGCCTTGATTAAATTGATTGTAGCACTCAAAGGCTATGTGGCAAAATTTCCCACATACTTGACATTGTGGTTTTCCAAATTGTTGATTAGATCTTGGATCATTTCTGCCAAAACGTCCTCTAGCATTGAAAGACATGCCTCTATTAAAATGGAAACCTCTTCCAACATTGTTTCCATGAGGCCTTTTGATGTTCATCTGAGCTATATTAGCTTGTAGCATTCAAAGATCGTTATTCTTGTGATTTTCAATGCGTTCTTCTTGAGTCATCAGTAGAGCTTCAATTTCACCAATTTTATATGGATCAGATCATGATGTAACAGAAGTGATGAACGGATCATAATCTTCACCAAGACCATCAAGAATTGCATCAATATGCTCCTCTGTAGAGATCGAAGAACCTGTGCTGCGAGAGAATCTACAATCTTAATTTCCAGCAAGTATTTTGAAATTGAAGAATCTTTCTTGGTGTTTTTGAGTGGAATTTTCAGTTGCTTTATCTTGGCACGAGTTTGAGAAGTGAAGAATTCTTGAAGTTTGCTCTATATCTGGAAGGAAGATTCACATCCTACCATTCTTGTATGTAACGATTTTGGCATTAAAGCAAGTAACCAAGACATGAGAAAATGGTCTTGTTGTTCTGCTGGTTTTTCAACTTCATCATTGATGAATCTTTGTAAGTTGAATACTTTTATTGTTGCTAAAGCTTGATGCTTCCATGGGAGAAAGTTTCCTTCTTCAAGTATGAACGATACATGACTTGAGAAGGTGTGAAGTGTGGACTGAGTTGGCTGTGCTGAAGTGTTTTCGGTCTTCATAGATATTGTAAAGCTCTGATACCATGTAAGGTATCAGAACAAATGAGAAAGAAAGAGAGTTAAGATAAAGAATCTGATTTGTGTATTGAAAGAATATAATGATACAATCTGCTATGATGGGTTGAGAGTACATATATTTATACAATTGTTCTTAAACAAAGAATAACTGATAACCAGCTAAATCAGTTCTAACAACTTAGCTGAATTCACAGAAGTAGTTAGTTTACTTAACAAATGAGTCAGCTATTCTTTCAGCCTCCTTACCAAAAGTATTTAAGTGGGAAAAAAAAATTATTACCCTCCAAAGAAATGGCCTTGGATCCTAACTTTTCAGACCTTCTATTCCTATAAACTTGGTGCAAAAAATATAGATAAGATAATCTTTAAAAAAAAAAACTTAACAAATCATAAAAAAAAATAACAAACGACAAAAATAGATATATCTTGTTTTGAGAAATTGATATATCTTTTTGGCAGTAATGCATATCTTTTCAAAATAACAATTTAATTATGAAATAGTAATTCATGCCAAAAAAAATTTAATTCTCAAATGAATAGATATATCTTTTTAGAAAAAGCAAAAATCGAGACAATAATGCATATGATGGAAGATATATACATTAAAAGTGTGTTTTCTTTTCTTTTCAATCATATGGAAGATATATGCATGTATAGCAGGAACCGAAATAGCAACAGACGCCAATATATTTTCATTTTGATCATTGAATATTAAAAGGAATCCAAACTGGAACTATGATTGACACACAAATCAAAAATCCAAAATGACATTTTCAAAGCAGAAAATTTTTGTACACTAAATATTGTATCTCTGATGCGATAGTTAACACTCACTTTTTTATGAATCCAAAAATTTGAGAATAGAAATTCTCTTTCAATATTCCATGAAAATACATATATTATATATAGGATAAGTTGTACTTACCACCAATTAAGTTTACCACTTCTTACCATCTTTTTGTAACCATCGGATGAAATCAAATCAATGGTTGTCATTTAATATAATTTTTTTTCTCTCTTCACTCCATTCTCACTCCCACTCTCCTCCTTCCATCATGCTTTACTAATCATTATCTAACGATTATAAAAAGGTGGTAAGAAGTGATAAACTTAATTGGTGGTAAGTATAACCTTCCCCATCATATATGAATAGAAAGATCTTGGTATTTGGAAAAAAGATCTAAGGTTTTTTTTTTTTTTTGATAAACAAGTTCTAAGGATTTGAATTCAATTGAATAAAGAAAAGTTCATGAATTAATGCATAAAGTTTTGACCTTGATTAAAAAATCTATTTTTTTATTTCAATCAACAATACGGATTCCATAATCATATACACATGACGTGGCTCTAATACCAAATGAAAAATATAAAATTCTAAATCATGTATATGAGTACAAAGTACAAAATAATAATGAAATCAATATTGTGGATATGCCTACCTTGTTGAGCCATCATAAAACCGGAGGAAATAAGGTGACTTGATGCTAGAATCTTCCTCTCTATCACCTATTTCGAAAAGTGGTTGCCTACTTGTGATGGGAGCATGATAGCTCATAGGGCTTAACCCTATATAAAGAGGTTAGAGATGAGACATGCCCAAAAACACTATGAATGATTTTTTTCCTCTGAGACCACCCATCATGGAAACCAGGGTCACACTAAAACCTACGCTACTCCCTAACTTGACCCAATACTAGTAGATGTCAAAAGTCGAACTTATCATTATCACAATGGGTTAATCATAATAATTAAAATTGGAATACTCATTAACCCGATTAATTTTAAAATACAAAACATATTAATCAATATTGCCCACATATAGGATAATCTCTATCAAGGAGAACAAAAGTTTAATTAGCTATTTTGATGGTGCGAACTCAGGCCAGAACTAAGTAAAGGGGAGATACATATTGATGGCTTGGTTATGGCAAATAAGTAACTACACAAATAAGCATAAAGGTCCCTTCCATATCTAATAGAGGGATATTAATTAGGAGATAGATGAAATGTGTAATTAAAGTGCGATGTCAAAATCATTTTCCAGCGGGTTCTACTCGTAAATGTGAGCCACCGTATTCCTCATGGTGAGATGATGTGATGCGTGAGAGTAAGGGAAACCGAAAGAGTTGTTGGTATATGGCGATCAAACTAGATTCTATGATTTAACCTACCTCAGGGTAGAGAGTTCAATTCTTGAGAGTTGCAATTCTTGATAAGGATGGAGAGACATAAATCCAAAATTGGATTAGTCAATTCTGTTAGGACATTAGACACCAATTGATATCGAGGGAAGGATATTTCCAATATGAGAAAGACCATCGGCCTACTATAGGTAAGATATATAGGGCCTAGTGTCGGCCCAAGGCCCCATCCAACTTGACATTATTGTGTCATTAAAAGATGTGAACTTTTGAAATAATTATTATGAAATTAATTTTTTATAGTAAAATATTAAACATATAGTAAATGCTTAAGTTCATCCTTAGAAGAAGGACATCAGACCAAGTTAGTCTTTCAATTTTCTTTATTTATAATGATTTGGCATTTTATAGTGCAAAAAGGATTATCGTTAGATATAATTTCATATTAACTTTACTAAATAACCTGCGTATGATATTTTCACTGTTTTAAAATTCGGGTCAGAACAGTCGGGTCGATAGTCGTCAAGTATGGATATTGATGGGACGCATCAGCACACAAAAGCTTATGGGAGTGAGTAATGTTATCACTTATTACTAGACTACCCTCGATTGTTGATCAAAATTTGCCTTATAATATATTTATTATCTAATTTAATTAAACCGATTGAACCAATGACCCTCCGGTTATCTACCACACAAAAAAATGACTCACTGGTTAAATTAATGATTCAGTGCTTACCAAAAAAAAAAATAATGATTCAGTAATCCAGTACATCTGAGTCGATGATGGGGCCGAATTTTAAAACACTAGATATTTCATTCAATAAAAATAGAATATTAAAACGTGCAATTGTTTTTTTTTTTAAATAGGTATAAAAATCATCGGTTGAAGAATTAATTAATATATAAATATAAATTAATTGGAAAAGTTTAAATTAATATAAAAATATTTAATTCACGAACTTAATACCTGGTATTTTTAAACGATTAAACTTTGTATTTAATTGTAATAAGTAAATGAATGTTATTTTAACTGTTTACATTGCATAAAATAATAGAAAGAAAAAAAGGAAAAAGAAACAAGATAAGGCGGCAAAAGCATAGAGGCAAATGCAGTCTCACGCGTCCATGTTTGGCTCCACAGAAACAGCACCATTTCACTCCACTTTAATTAGGGCTTTAAATGCGAATCCGTTGTCTCGTAACTTTCATGTGTCAAGCTTTTCTCCACTTTATTACCCTTTCTGGCTAACTTTCTTCTTTGCCTTTATCATCAAACACGGATACCACGGGACAAACCATGGGACCACTATTTTTCAGTATTTATAATGTTACTAATAAAATCACACACAAAAACTTTAGAGAGAGAGCAGGTGAATTCGAAAGAGAAAAATATTAATAGTTTAGTATAAAATAAGGGGTCAAAGATTATAAAATAAAATTTATACAAATTTAAAAGGTTTCAAAGATGGGATTAGATTCTATCCAAAGTTGCCCTTCTGGTTCTAAAATGAGATAATTCAACTATCGAAATCCTTTAGCCTTTTCTTTTACGAATCAAATGATCTTAATTTTACGTCATTCGGGGAATCAAAGAATAATGTCGCACAATTTTGTTCTATAATATTCTTAGTACTCTTAGACTGATTTTGTTCTAAAATTGACACTACTTGTATTATTATCATGTCAATATTCATGATCAGGTTGTGACAGATAGAGATTGAATTGAATCTGTGCATTATGAAATGTTTTGCTCTTTGCCACCAAAAGAAAAGAAAAGGAATATAAAAAAGGGGTGTTGTTTCTCTTGCACAATAAGAAACAAGTTTTAATATTATCTACATATTTGTCAAAATATTTGTTTAATTTGGACCTTTAGAATATGATACTTTTGCAAACATAATCAAAATGAAATATCCTTTTTGATGCTGCTAGTTATGCTATTCGACTCAAATCATTCTATAAAGCACAACTAGGCTTGAGTTATTTGCATAGGTCTCATTGACGTTGATGCTATGCGCAAATCAAAAGGAAAGACTTAATTAAGTCAATGCAATAAACGAGTTCCACAAATTTTGGATGGTGATCAGAATCAATTTTACGTGGGTTGACCATGATGATCTTTCTCTATGAATGATTTATGCAGATTTAACATATGGGTCTTCACTTGAACAAGGTTGGGGTGTACCTACAAGATACTCTGAAGCTTAAGTCAAATTTTGTATTTGCAGGTTTATTCATGTAGAAGAAGGAATAAATCTTTGGTACTACTGTTGCACCAAAGATTCAGTGCATCCCATCAATGAAAATATTATATGTCAGTCAAAATTTTTCTTTTTTTTTCTGCCAATTTTTTTCTCTCTCCTATGATGTGTAATGTTCTCATTGATGGGATGCACTGAATCTAGGTGCAACAGTATCACCAAAGATTTAGTCTAAAAGAAGATGTGTACCTTTGGTTAACACTAGTATTTATATTGGAGGATGACTAGCTTTAGGAGATGCCCCTGCAAGTTGGCTGCGAGTGGATGAAGCAACAAGGTAATTCAATTGGTCTAGTGTAGGTGGTTTGAGATCAATTTGCAAAGGAGTTGCAGAAATAACATGGTTGAAGCACAAGGCAGTCTTTGTTGACTAAAATCCTTTCTTGAAGATACCTTTCTTCATGGTGAAGGCTTTAAATATGGGTCTTAATATATTATTCCAGATCAATTTCCCCCCAGCTCGGTGCTTCACTTCTTGGAGTGCCAAGATTTTAGAGTTAAGACCTTATTTTGCTTTTATTTGCGACATGTATATCTTCATTTCACTTTGCTTTATTTTGTACTATGGTTTGTATTTTGCTGGTGCTTGAGAACTCCACAACAGTATTTGCGCACTGCACATTATATAAACATTTGTATTTCATATGTTTGCATACCTTTCTACTTTTATGTTTTTGTTTAATTCTAAGGGATCCTTTTGTATTCGAGATGCTTTGTTGTTCCCGCTAGATGACTTGTTGCTTTAGTGTTCAAGTTATTGAATGCATTTTTTGTTCTAAGGTTCACGCCTTAAGGTGAAGTTCAATTCTTCATTCTTTTTGCAGGATGTTTTTCGATGCCTAAGGCTCACACCTTGGGTTCCAATCTGGGATTCAGGCCCTAGATTGGAGTTCAATTCTTTGTTCCTCTGTGGGATTCTGGCCCAAGTTAATTTTCTTTCTGCAAGATGTCTATGAGTGCTTGTTCATGTTGCCAATCTTTATCTTCAATTTGACCAATCATCTTTTATGGGATATAGTTTGAATAATCTTTAACTTCCCTATTTAGGGAGGTAATTGAAGTTTAACTTTTCTCATAGATAGCGCCAATGATCAGAACCAATTTTACTTAAGCTGACGATGATGATATTCTTCAAGAAGTGATTTGATGCAACATAAAAAGAGTTATAATTTTATTAAATATTTTTTAATTTTATTGAATATGTTTTAATTTTTCAAAATAAATTTAATCCATGTCTTTTTAAAGGAACACTGAGCCAAATTATAATTAATTATATAATTATACATGATAAATATAATGTGGAGGTGTACCTGCAAGATACTTCGATGCTCAAGTCAGATTTTGTATAAGCATGTTTATTCATGTAAAGAAATATGTGTACTTTTGGTTAACACATTTGTATTTATAATGAGGGAAAACCAACTTTGGGGGATGCCCAGCAAGTTTCCTACAAGTGATGAGGCAGTAAGGTATTTCAATTGGTCCTTGCATAGGTGGCTTGAGATCAGTTTGTAGAGGAGTTGTAGAAGTAACATGGCTGAAGCACAAGGCGTTTTGCTGACTATAATCCTTTCTTGAAGATACTTTCTTTATGGTGAAGACATTAAATATGAGTCTTAATATATTATTCGAAATCAGATGGTATTAAGAGAATGATGTTTAAAAAGAAAAGAAGATATTGTGGTTCAAGCATCATAAATATTTATTCACTCTCATACAATAATTGTAAGTATTTTTTTCTTGAGTGAGACTTAGTTTGTTAAACTTTTAATTCTATTTAAATATCACATTTTTTAAAAAAAACGTAAATTTTATTTATTGGAATGAGTTAATCTATTATGCTATTTTCTTTATTTAAATATTATATATCTTTTCTTCGAATACTAGTTCTCTCTCTCTAAACAGTGACATTCTTATTGATCTTTTAATTCTTCTAATCTTATATATATATATATATATATATATATATATATATATATTATTTTGGGACATTGACCAGTATGCCACTCTTGTGAATAGTATTTACCTCTATGTCATACTCAATCAAATTTTGCTACAATGCCATATCCGCCAACAAGCGAGAATAGATGAACACGTGGCAGTGTCTATACGGGTAGCCATTCTCGCTGAGCTGTGTAGCGAGAATGGCTGGTCAATGTGGCAGACTGTCACATCTGCAAAAGCTGTCCAGGTGGCTAATATTGCTGTGTCACTTTTGCCACGTGTCAGTAACCTGTCATTCTCATTGGGGATTTTTTATTACGATAAAGTGTTTGTAATTTTAAATGAAATAAAATTATGTCATTTTAGGAGAGAGATATACAAAAAAGTATTTTTTATTTAAAATTTAAATTGAAAAAAACCACCCATTTTCTCTCCCATGATATCTATTTCTTGTGTCTATCTCTCTCTTAAAATGACATAACTTATGTCATTTAAAATAACAAACATCAAACCCTACCTACTTTATTGCTCAAACTAAAAGAAAAAAAAGTTATACAGGATTAAAAATGTGAGGAACCTACAATCAAAATTTTAACTTTTTTTTTTATTTAGAAAAACAGAATGATAATAATCAAACTCTAAATTATTAATTATAAAGACCATGATATTATATCTCATAAATTAATTATTTTAATATGTTAAACTATTACGAAAAGATACATGCGTAATTTTTTATTTTTATAAACCCCTCTTAGCAATATTAATCTCATCAAATATAAATCTCAAAAATCTAACTTCACAATCAAGACAACTATTAAAGGTCCAAAGAGACAGAAATAGGCAGAAATAGGTGAATGGTGGCAAAATTGATAAATATGCAGAACACAGGGTTGTATATATATGGAACCTTATTTTAGGAAAGACGGCGCATGCAAATGTAATCTTTATAGAGGAAGTGAAAACGACGAGGCATTGGCAAGGCACTCATGAAGCAGAATCTGATACGGCCAGAATCAGCTGGTGCGGCCCAAGCCACGTCTAATTTAAGTTATGTGTTTAATTTCTAATATTATATTAATTTTTATTTTTTTTACAAATTCTTAATATATATAATATATATACAAATTCTTAATATATGTGATTCAAATGATATATATATATATATATATATACAAGAAAAAATCTTATTAGTGACAAAATTTTATGAAATTTCGTCACAAATTCCTACGTCACAAGTAAATTTCGTCACAAATTCCTGTGTCACAAATTTATTGTTGACGAAATTTGATTATTTATGTCGAAAATTGTCATTTGTGACAAAATTTATGACGAATTTTTTTCGTCACAAATAGATATATATATATATATATATATATAGGGTTTGATTAATCTCATGTTAAAGGAGATACGTTATCTCATGTCAGAGATAAATTTGTGGGCTCCACCATCTGAAAAATAAAAAGTGACACAATTATCGAAGGGTGTAGAGGAGAGAAAGTTACCACATGTAGCATAAGAGTAGTTTTTTCCATATATTGGGTAATCATTTTCTTATGTTGTTGAAAAAAAGTCTCTTATGGAAAAAGTAATAATTATGTACTATGGGTAGTAATAGTTACTATATTAAAATTATTTTTCTCTTCTCAGACATTGTCAGTAGACGTGGCAAATAGAGAAAAAATAATCTTACTATTATAACCATGTACTACCTGTAATACATAGTTATTTTTTTTTTCAGGACATAATTCTCTCCTGTAACATGAGAAAAATGGAACCATATATATATATATATGAGCTTATCATTTCTCACGCTACCAGAGATAACTTTATCACCGGCTAGTAAATTATAAACGTACAAAAATTGATCAATGGTGATAAAGGAAGAGAGAGAAAAAAAGGAATCATAACCATTCAAAGGTTAATCAATTAACATAAGAAAATAAATAAACAAAATGACGTAGTTTTAGGGTGCCGGAGATAAATATATCCCAAGCAAATTGAGAAATATCTCTCTCTCTATATATATATATATATATATATATATATATATATATATATGGTTTTAATGTTTCTAAAGTGAATGTAGATAAGTTATCTACATTTGCTCCCGGAATGATGTTATTTTAGGTTGAAAAATTAAAAAATTATAATGAAATAGATTATTATAACCTGAAATAAATTATAATTACAAAAAAACCTTGATTTCCGCCTCAAAACACGTCATTTTGAGCTCACTGTATATAAGTTATCTACATTGACCGTGGAAAAAGCGAACCCTATATATATATATATATATATATATATATATATATATATATATATATATATATATATATATATGGAAAAACATTTCTTCAGCCACTTGAGATAAGCTTTAAAGCTACCATTTTAACTATGTTCCATGGGTAGTACGTAGTTATAATGTTAAAGTTTCTTTTTCTCTCTCTCTCCACATGTAAGTTCTGAAAAGTTACTGAGAAGAAAGAAAAAAATCTTTAACGTTATCTATGTTGCACTGACACCGACACGGGACACAGGACACGATACGACACTTCGACACGTTAATTTTTAAAAAATGTCATATTTCGACATGTTGGGACACGTTTTGATATTAGATACTATTTTTATTATATATATTAAAAATCATTTTTGTTAATGATACTTTGTAATTTAATATTTCCTATTATATTTAGAATTTCATTTGCCAGCTAAAAAATAATTATTGCCAATCCATTTTGAGTGATGTTGCCTGCCAGCCCATAAAGGTGTGTTGTCCCACTCCATCACACATTTTGTGATTTATGCTACTACGTGTAGGGCGTGTTCATTGTTATTGAAGACAGTGGGTGATATTACATCATTAGAGGTCTGAACCCATGTAAAGAGCAGAAGGGGTAGATGATCAAAATTATTACTGTGTAATTATAAATATTAAAAATAGACTTACTTGGAATCAGAAGATGAAACAGAACAGGATGATAAAAAATAGACAGAATGATATGTCAGAAGAGGAATAAAATTTGAGCCCACAGAACGTGTCTCCTTAAGATAATTTGCCCCCTCACTGATGCCAAAGGTTGATGGACACTTGTCTCCCAAGATAGAACGGATTTCGTCTGAAGAGTGGCGGCACTACCAGTCAACAGCCCAAACGAACACAATAGAATGCCAAAGGAAACTACACCAGAGTATGGAAAGGGACATGCAAATCGGAAGGAGAAAAATTCTGGCAGAATTTCAATGCAATAAAAATCAGTACCATTTTCTGGCGGTGTCAGTGTCTATTTATAGACACTGACCGGTCACGATGAACACTCGCTTGCGGTGAACCGCCATGTCTGACGGCGGCGAACGGTGATCATTCTGACGAACAGGTACAACCAGTGACCGGTTCGGCGAGCAAACATAACTGATGACCGATTCGCGAAAGGGAAGAATCGGTTCGGTTAAAAATTTCCCAAAAAACCGGCGGGTAGAAACGTTTGGGTTCGAAATGGAAGCAACAGATACATTTTTGGACAAAATATTTAAAACTAATTTAATAAAAAATTATTTTTATTACACACCTATGAACCGAACCGAACCGATCCGGCCGGTCAGACAGCGGCGGCGATGCGCACGCGTGTGTGGTGGACCAAAGCCCACCTAGCTCCTCCCCCTCCACAAAATGTGTAGTGACCTAAAGGGCCAATCTAGGAGAGTGAGGTGGGAGCTTATAAACTCTCCCACTTCCTACTACTTGTCTAATGTGGGACTTGTTAATACCCACACACCTCTTCATCTTCCCTTTTCTTTATTAACCCTCTTCTTATTCATAACCAATGGATTATTGTTCATAAATTCCAACATTCATCACACACTCTCTCTCTCTTCCCTCTTGTTAGTCTTTTTCCCTTTCTCATTTTTTACTTCATTCTCTTTTAACACTCTCTTCTTCAATCTTCACCCAAAACAAACAATGGCATCCTTCTCCAACATGTTTTTGATCACTCCAGTCTCATTAATCTTCTTTAAAACATCATATGCAAAACTCTCCTTGGATTTCTACAAGGATATGTGTCCACAATTCAGCACCATCATCAAAGACATCATCATAAACGAGCAGATCACGAGCCCAACCACCACCGCCGCCATGCTCTGCCTCTTCCTCCACGACTGCCTCCTCCCTAATGGTTGTGATGCCTTCATCCTCCTCTCCTCAACACCCTTCAACAAGGTGGAACGCGATGCCGACATCAACCTCTCCCTCCCTGACATCCTCTATGCTGCTACATGGACCTCCTCACCATGCTTGACGGCTAGGAAGCACGGACACTTGTAAAAACAGGAAGAGTCAGGTCCGATACGCTCCGACACGGTGTCGGACACGCGGTTGACTTTTTTTCCGACACGTTGGCATTTTCGTAAATTTTTTTAATTTTTTTTTTTTAAAATATATTTAGATTGATCATATCAATTTTATTTTATAAAAATGTTGTCAATTCCTAACTTGTATATTTTTAACCCTAATATGATTTGATCTCCCTTCATCCCATTTTTTTTATTTATGCTTCATCTTTATAACGTGTGTGGGTATTATTTTTTTTATTAAATTATTAAATATTAAATGAAATATAAACTACATAAATTAAAAATATTATTTAATATTAAAACATGTCCCAACGTGTCGAAATCCATATTTTTTTAGGATTGACGTGTTGGAGTGTCGTGTCGTGTCACGTGTCGCGTGTCGTATCTGTGCTACATAGCTTGACGGCCTTTACTACCCTATTTTTTTTTTAATTTTTTATGTTTTATTTTAGATTATTTCAATTTTATAAAAATGTTGAAAACTTTATATTTTTGTCCCTTGACCCCTTCAGACATGGTCAAAATCGTGTGTCGAGATGGTCAACGTGTCTAAAAATATTGACTGCGTGTCGAACACGTGTCGGAGCGTGTTAGTGTTCGACACATATTTTTTTTTGGAAAAGAAAGTATTAGTGCTTCATTGAATGTAGGGATATATAACACTCTAGAGGTAGGAAAATCATGATTGGGCTAGAGGACCCAAAGCTAGGGAACTTGGGTGTGGGTATTTTGTCGAAATAGAATGGCCTTACTTTACTATTTTCTTTTTTAATTTAAAACAAAAAGAAAACACAAAAATTTTCGTAAATGGTGGATATATTCAAATAAATATAGTATACCCTACTCTTGGAATCCACATATTTTTTTTGTTTTACGCCTCGTAATTCTTCCTTAACTAGGCTTGGGCAGAATAACAGAGCAAGTAAAGTAAAGTATTAGTAGCATAGCAAACCCGTGATGGGCTCCTCCCACTGCTTGGGAGCTTGGGTTTAATGTTCTATTTCACTCCCCAATAAGGGTTCTTCTCACCCTTCCCTCACGGTATTGCTTCACTATCGGTCACCCAGGAGTATTTAGCCTTGCAAGATGGTCTTTGCTGATTGACACGGGATTCCACATGTTTCGTGCTACTTGGGTCAGAGCGTAAGCTAGTGATGCTTTCGGCTATTGGACTCTCGCCATCTAGGGTGCAACACTCCACCGCTTCGCCTAGCAGAACGACACTTGTATAGCTCTCCCACAACCCCATTTTCACGGTTTAGGCTACTCCCACTTCGCTAGCCTTTTAGATGGATAGTATGTTAAAATAAGTGGATTCATTGCGAATCAGTACATAATAAGGCGGGACAGGTTGACTCGCCTTTTAGAAATGAGTTGAAAATATTAATTAGCCTCGTTTTATGGCCGATAAACGAGTAAACTTATTTAAATAATAAAAAATAAAAAACTAAAAAATATTATTTTATGACTTTTATACTATTACATATTTACCTCTACATATTGATAACCTTTGTCATCAATTACATGTTATCTTCTTTATCTTTTGTAGAGGATCATAGGAGTTTTGAGATAAAAAATCTTGGATATCACAAAAGTTTGACATAACAAATAAAACACTATATTATACAAAAAAAATTGATCCCAATAATTGATTCGCCTTGACTTGCAAATTGACCTACTTTAACTTGTCTTAATACAGAAGATTAGGTTTGGTTGGCGGGTTGAAATATTCAACCCACCAAAATTGACAAGTTAAATTAACAGGATGAGAGGTCATGCTTGTTTTGCCACCCCCTATTGGACAAACACTTTTGTGGTAAAGAGACTACTTTACACCTTTACTCATTTCAGAAAAAAAGAAAATAATTTAATTTAATTTTAATAAAGATAGAAAGACAATATTTATATTTAGATTTAATGATGAGAGAATCATATATATTTGATAACTAATAGAAAATGAAGTTTTTTTCATTTATTTATTGAAGTTGTAAAGAACTAATTCAACTCAAAAGTTTAAGCTATTAGGTGAGACTATATTAATAGTTTTAATACTTCTCTATAACATACTAACACACCTCTTCACACACGAGAATCCACTGGGCTTAAAGAGTAGATAATGCACATGCCCACCTTCTTGTACTAAGAAATTTCACAGACTTAATTGATTATTAATTAAATGAGGGGCGATGATAATCAAACCCGTGATACTGAAACTCTAATACCATGATAAGAACAAATTCAATCCAAAAACTTAAATTATTAGGTGAGACTACATTAATGGTTTTAATACTTCTTCAAGAGAAGTCACACTCTAGTATTCCATATTTTTCATAAAATGAGTTAATTTAAACCATTTAATTAATAAAAGGTGAGATCGTGGTTGAAGAGTGTCAAAAATTAAAATTAATCATGTTTAATTTTTTGTTTTCTAAACTTACAATAGTTTTCATCGTACAATAAAAATGTTGGGTATATATGCTGATCCCTTCGATTAAAATAGAAATTCGAGGTGTTTTTTGGTGTGTGTGGGTGGAATGGAAAGGAAGAAATGAAACTTGACATGAATGCATAATACATTAACCCAAGCGCGTTAACTACGTGTACGTAAGGGATAACATCTTCAATCTTTGTGTGTTTGCAGCCCAAGATTGGATTCACAAATAAAAGGACACGCTTAACCTGAACCTTCCACTATATTAGCATAATAAATGTTACAAGTTCCACATTGGTTGCCTATACAACTTATAAGGTCTTGGGTACTCCATTCTTTGAGCTAGCTTTTGGGGTGGTGACCTCAAGGTCCGTAACAATTGGTGCTTTCATTGAGAGTTGAGGTCACGGAAAGGGCTACCTATAGGCTGGATTAAGGTGTCTTTGGGCACTGAATAGTGATAGGTGAGTGAAAGCCACCGTGGACGTCGGCTCTTAAAGGGATGACAATGTTACAAGTCCCACATTGGTTGCCTATACAATTAATGTGGGATTTATAAGGCCTTGGGTACTCCCACCCTTTGAGCTAGCTTTTGGGGTAGTGACCTGAAGGTCAGTAACAATAAATAACCATGACTTCTACGATAATCATTCTGACAGCTTCCATAGAGTCAGTCTCGCACAGCATGGTAGCTAGTAATGAGGTTGCAACCTCACCCCCATGATTACAAATTTTAATCAAATTGAGCCATGAACATCTCGAATTATCTTTGTTAAACAATCAATTCAATCCAACAGCTCAAGCGGATAAGTGAATATTACATTAATGATTTTATATTATATCTTTGACAATGTTTATGTGAACTAAAAATCATATTTAATGAAGAGACAATTAATTTCAAGCTAGGTTTACATTGTTTCAATGCGGGTCTCCTCATGAGCGAGTATGTATGGGCAAAGGAAGGGAAAAGAAAATAAGAGATCGAGGGCATTTTTGACAAATTACATTAATATTATTATTGAATAAAATTTTAATTTTGTTAGAGAAAAGGGTAATTGTACATGATATTATTAAATCAGGACGAAGATTGACCTCTGAAGCTGTTGAGTCAGGAACTAAATATTCTTGGAGATTTTCTATGACGTTATTGTATGAGAATATATTGGTACCCTTACGACAAATTGATTGGTCATCATGATAGACCAACAGATGGTCATAGGATGTCAATCATTTCTCGTTATTGAATGACTAGAATGAGTGAACTAAATTTATTAATTGTTTGTTACTTGTCTTTGAGGAGTAACTTCAAAGAGTGAAGTATAAATTTTGTGTTAGATATCTCTACAATAACTTCTGCAAGGTCTACATTAATGCTTGGAGCTGCCAAGGCCATATATGCAAGAGCACATAAAGAAAAGAAAGAACAGATTAAAGTCATTTACATAAGGCATTTCAATGGCTAGATGTAGTCCTAAAAGAAACATGGTGTAAGAGTTCTTTCAATTTTTATCCTGAATGTGAATTAATGGACAATATATGTAAGATTTTGAATTGCTCTATAATAAAGGCTAACGATAATTGTTGAGTATGAATCATATATACTTTGTATTTAGTTGGCAAACGTATGTTCTCATGACCCAAATAAAGTCAACAAGAGAGGCCGTGCTGTTTATATTCTCTTGTAATTGAGTGCTTGTAATGGGTACGGTGAGAAAAATACAGGGTAGACTTGTTGGTCATAACCTTATTGAGTCAAGGTAAATTGTGCATCCTACTTGGGTGTAAATAAGCTAGACTTTAATTTAAATAGGCTAAGTTTGTATAAAAATCATTGGGTCTAACTTGACCTGTTAGCCTTTATATGCCTTTAATTACAAGTTTGACCTGACTTATATTTAAAAAATAAAAGCCTTACCTAGGCTTATTAATCTGTTTAAGCCTATTAAACATTCAACAATTAAAAGAATAACTAAAATAATATTACTTTATTATTCGAATTTATTAAAATGATAAATTTTATTATTTTATTTGAAATAAATAATATAATATAAGTCGGCCTGTAAACTTATAGGCTCGATATGTACAAAAAAGCCTATAACCTATTTTCTAAATATTTTTTTTTAAAAGCTTAGACCTGGCATCTGTTATTATTTGTAACAAGCTAAGTTTGACATAATATAAGCTAGACAATCGGCCCCTGTAGGTCGACCTATCCCATTTACCCCCTAATCCTACTTCTCTCCCTTTCTTCTTTTCTCAATTTACTTTTATGTGTGTAATTCCTAGGTACTTCCAATAACCCTAAATGTTTGTAATTCTATATATTTGATTTGATTAATTGCTTGTAGGTTAGTTTATTTCTTACTATATAATTCATTTATTTATTTTCTGTTCCTTTTTTTATTTTTATCTACTTTTTTTGTGAGCATATTTTTATTCAGTATATTCGTACATATATTTTCATTTACCTAAGTTATTTTATTAATTATGTAACCAATTTTTGTATTTATAATTATAACAAATTTATAAATATAAAGATATTCTATATATTGATACCTAGTTTTATCTTCTCTAAAATATCATTATTATTTGTTTAAGCACATTTATATCTAAAGATAAACTAGCAACTCTCATTACTTTATATCTATAATTAATTTTAAACATTTATTATGATATTTTTCATCTTTTATTAATTTGAAAATATAAAAAATAAAATAAAGCAAACGTAGTGTAAATAAATTCACTAATATTTATACGTTCATGTTTAGTAGACAAAAACTTAGACAACTCATTCTATTGTTTGCATTGAATAATAACAAGTGCAGATTCAATGATGTGGGGGAATAGAGCTAAAAAATATGACGCTAATTTCCAAAAGTTAATACATTTTTTTCTTGGACTAGCATATGTCATGACTTCTTATCCGTTTGCAGTGTTTTGTTTAATAATAGAGAGTTGGTAGAGATTATACTACATCAAAGAGAAAAGAAAATTGTATGTTTCGTGGCATTTTTTTTTTCTTTCTATGAAGAGTATGGTATGTATGGAAGGTTGCATGTGGTTTCGATATGTTGATATGATCGATGTGCTTATGGGTTTTCAATGCCCAAGTTCAGTGAGGAGAAAGATAGGAATAAGATGGAGGAAGGAGGACGGTTAATGATACTTGAGCATCACCTATCGGTAAAGAATTGGTCCCTTGTGTTTGTGGTCTCAAAAGCCAAGATTTAAGAAAACATGGTTTGGATGTGTTTTCCTAGTCTTATTATTGACTTGGTTTAATATGATGAAAATGTTCTCCTCGCCTTACAAGTGCCGTGGGAAAGCTTATTAATGTAGATCTTAATAGCTTGATGGTGTCAATATACATGTTTGAATATCAAGTTTTGGTTGGAGATCGAGCTCAATCAACCTATTGAGGGAAACATGAATTTGTGATCACTAGCACAAGTAGAGTATAAGGGATTATATATTATGTAATGTTAAAAGTTACTCCCTATACAATTAACGTGGGGTTTATAAAGCTTTGGGTACTCCCACCATTTGAGCTAACTTTTGGGGTGGTGACCTCAAGGTTCGTAACAATTGGTACTTTCATTGAGAGTTGAGGTCATGGAAATGGCTAACTATTGGGTGGATTAAGTGCAATACCTCCAAAAGGGGTGTTGTACTGAAAAGTGATAGGTGTGTGAAGTTGCCAAAAGAGAAAAGGCTACCATCGCGTTAGTGTTGATAGAATGAACGCTGCTATGGACGACGACCCTTAAAGGGGGCGTCAATGTTACAAGTACCACATTGGTTGCCTATACAACTAATGTAGGATTTATAAAGCCTTGGACACTCCCACCCTTTGAGCTAGCTTTTGGGGTGGTGACCTTAAGAGGTTCATAACATGTACTCTTTCGCTTATTTTGATAGATAATATGTGGTGGTGCATTTTTATGACTTTAATGCTCAAGTCAGTATGTAAATAGGGCAGAGCATACAAATAGGAGTAAGGTGCTTACATAAGGGTGAAGATTCTATATTTAAGATATAGGGTTTATATGGTTTGTTGATTGGTAGTTTGACTACATTATAGGTCAAAAACAGAGTCCCAAAATAGTTTCCTTTGACTCGGTGCTCTGCTATACCGGAGTGTCAAGTTATTAGAAATAACTTGGTTATCGTGAGTGTTGTTTCATGGTACTTATTTCTCTTGTTGGGGTGTTCAAGGGGTTGTGTTGTTTGAAGTATCTCATATGTCTTCTTGATGTGATTGTTAGTGATCTATGGCCTTCTCCCATTGATTTGAGATATTTGGGTTCTATTCATTATTGATGGCGATTCACATTTTGAAAGATGATAGTCCAAAATGATAATTTTACCCCTTAATTTTATTCTTATGGAATTCTTTTTAAAAGGGACGTTGTGGATCTAGGCATGATTTTGCAACTACCTTTAATCTGTGCTCCATTGTTTCTTATTCTTCTTCCGTGCATTCCTTCTCACCTTTCCTCTGTTGTGTTTTGGTGGTTACATGCAATGGTACTTGCTTTTGATCACCACCACCTCTTGTTTAAGGAGCACACGAAGAGTCTTCCCCTATAATTCTCAATTACCTCTAGAGGAGACTAAGAAGCAACATCACAAACATTCCAAGTTCTTCTCATTAAATATTAGCTTCGCTTGTCCAAAAGTATAAACTTTAAATCTCACTTCAAAAATGGTAAACATGAGGGAAATAATTGCAAAAAAGAAGCAAAATCAAAAGTGTTAAGGTAGTTCAACTGTCTATTCACAAAGAAGGTTATGATAACCCTTAACCCCAAGGGATATGAATAATCCATCAACATGTACCTAAATTATGAAGAAGGACAACTACCAAAGCAACTTGACATATTCCATACAACTATGCTCTTTTAGAAGGAATCAACCACATCAAGTGGGTCTTTTCCTCGACTCTGAGAAACCTAAATGACTATGGATCTTGTCCTTCCCTTCTAACTCAGTAAAGTAACATAATAGTACAAAATACAACAGATTGAACGTGTAAGATTAAGGTGATTGTACTACACATACACACGATTGAACATTTTGAGGTTGAAATGTTGAAGCACTGAGGCTATTTGAATTTTTAAAAATAAAGATATCTTAATTAATAAAAATAAGATTTTAAGTAAGATATGATCTCACAATTCTTTGCAAATGCATAATACTAATGAGATTTGGAATTGAATTAAATTAGGAAAGAAAATATGAGTAGAATAAGGATTCTTAAGATATTAAAAGGGATGAGGGGAGACTCATATATTATCATCGAGCAATACATGTAATACAACCATTAGGTCACAGTCTATCCTCTTCTTCTTTCTCTAAACTTTTTTAGGAGTGTGTGGAACCAAATTAAACTCTGTTATACTTTGGCTTTTTGTAATACAATATTAGTTTTTCCACTCTTGTTGCTCTTGTGGAAGGGGCACCCATAAACTGATTTCGAGGTTTTATTTTAGATGCTAGCATTGCGTGTGGAAGAATATCTGCATGCAGATACATGACACTTGAGATTTCTCTCAAAGTATGCAAAAGGATCTCAAGGATCAAAATCTTATTGTAGTTGGGATTCTACATTGTTGTATGTTTAGATACACTAATTAGGTCATTTTTTTATAACTAGAAAGGGAAAAGCTCCAAACAAACAAAAAAGAAGGAACAACTATTAGGGATTGATCCCTCTAGGCAAGATAAACCCTAAACATCTATCATAAATAAGGACCTAAGCCTAATAGGCATGATTTGGTGACTGAGGAGACCTTCAGGATGATGGGAAGCTGCCTTTGCTAGCCAATTTGCACATCTATTATTGTCCCTGGAAGTTTGTCTAAAGCGAATTTCCCAATCCATATCGATCCAATCTTGTATCGGTACCAGTAAGCAAGGTAATAACCTCTAGGGAGTCTCCTTCAACCTCTACTCTTTGGAGACCTAAGTTCCATAAAAACTCTAACCTTTTTAGAACATCCTATAGTTTCGCTAGCAAAGGAGTACAAGATGCTATATGATAAGAGAACCGATCAATCCAGCTATCATCATCTGAACGCACTAAGCCACCATATCCTGTAGTATTAGCATTGTTTCCTATCACACCATCAATGTTGAGCTTAGCCTAGTTTGGTTGAGGGGGGACCCAACACGTTTGGTTATTGGCAACAAGCATTAGAGGATTGGTAGGGATTATTGATAGTCTACTATGTTGAACTTCTCCAATGTAATTGAGAATAATGTCCCTTGGATGCCTAGGCCTAGTGAATCCAACTTCTTGGATGCTTCAATTGCATCAATCTTCTTCTACGTCAGCACCCCAACTCTTTTCAATTTTACTTTTGATCAACAACCCAATGTCAAGGTAAAAAAAGCTTGGTGTGTTGCAATAGGGACCCAACTGGCTAAATACTCGCAACATGAGGAGACTCTTGAAGGATGTAATGCCCGGTCGCTTCAAGAATCAATGATTGTCCTCACAAAATAACACGAAACTTTTCAGCGTGCCTTGTCCTCACTAACTTACTTCCTGCGAAAACTTTCCAGGAGGTCACCCATCCTAAAATTGCTCCAAATTAAGCATGCTTAACTATGGAGTTCTTCTGTTTTGGGCTACTGAAAAGTATATGCATATTGTTAGTCTAGGTAGTACAAATTAATTCTTATAAGCTATCCCCAACTGTAGAGTCTTATACTTGTACAGTCTTTGCAATCCTTCTCTTTCAGGTGTGTATTTAATTCATTCATGTACCCTCCGTTGGAAGCCTTCTAGGAGCTGCTTCTTGTTCGTGCCTCTTTTCTCCGACGATCACTACTCGTCCTTGTCAGCCACCGGGATGTTACAAAAGACATGAATAATCGATTCAATAACATTTGGATAATCAGTACATTTATTCGATCCTCCGCTCCAGCGAGCCGTGAGCTCTCTTGTAAGAAGCCTCCCATGCATGATTTTCCATATAAAGGATTTAATCCTTTGGATCCATCTCCACTTCCAAACTTTCATCCACATATTATTATTAATATTAGTCTCATTAAAGTTCATGATATTGTGATATATTATTTTAACCAACAAGTTGCCTGAGGCCTTCATATTCTAAGAGATACTATCCTTACCATCATTTTCATTTGGGGGGGGAGGGGGGACACCAAGAATTCTGGAAATGAAGTTATCTGAAAGGAAAGGCCGACAAGTTCTTTGGCAGATAAGTTGAGGTTCTTCGCTGGGGTGCAACTAAGGCCACCAAGAATCCTAATCTTGGCCGACCGTTCACCTTCATCAATACTCCATTGTTGCCCCCATACTTAACCTCAATACACAACATCATAGTCTTAAGTAAATAAACCTAGACACTTGATATCCTCCACCTTGCATTCGCCTAGCAAGCTACCAAGGAGAAGGAGGGATCAAGGAGAAGGAGTTCTCGTTTGCAATCAAGAGGAAATTGTGTGGATCACCATTAGAGGACGCCATATACTTTAGAGTCTTCAAGTGAAAGGTACAAATTTTAACTCTTATGTGTCTTTAACTGGTAGATCCTAGGCAAGAATGCATGAGGAGCATAAAGGGTGTCAGAAAGAATATCTGTAAATATCTATTTTCTTATTTCATTAGGATTGTGTTAGGTCTGGGCTAAGCCCATTAGTGTATCTATATATATTGTACCTCTTGTATCAATCCAATACACGTAGATTTGTTTTCAAAGTTCCTTTCGTCTCTTATTATTCAATATGGTATCAGAGTTTAACGAAAGGAACCTTGATCCGTTTCTTTTTTCGGTGAACCCACTGCTCATCGTCTTTTCAATTTTTTTCTGGGTACTGTCTCCTTGTCAGTGCGGACGTTTCTTTACTTCTTATATCGTATTTTCATCGTTGCTAAACCTTTCTCTCCACGATCAGATTTCAGAGCCCCATTACAGCTGCATCTCCGTCGTCAAACCACACCCTCCGGTGGCCATTTATGATGACCCACCTACCGACGTGCTTGTCTGGGCAGCGCAGTCTCATTTACACCAGCCATGTCTCCAAAAGCTTCCCCACGCACACGTGCAAGGTGCGCCTTCTTCTACGGCCAGGCGGTGCGTGGAGGCTCTATTCCAGCCGCGTTCTTCTCGTCTCACTGTGATGGTTCTGGATCTGGTCCTGTTTTGGTGTTTTGACATTGTTTTTTGTTGACGCACAGATCCTTCTTCTACCGATTAGTTTTGTGATTTGACTTTCTGATTTTTTTTCTGATCTTGATTATAAATTCCGCTATCTTTTCTATTTTTGGGTCTCTCGCTGCCCCTAAGTCGGAGTATACTATTTTTTCCAATTATATCCTTGCTCTCCTGAGTGTGGATAAATTGGATGGGTCTAACTATGGTTGCACACGATGGTTGACTTTATTACGGCTAATAAGCGCACACGATGGAAGATGATTGATGCTTAGTTGTGTAGTCTCATTAAAGCTATTCTTCATCTTTCAATTAAGCAGATTTTTTGACCTGCCAATACCTGTGAAGCTATTTGGAATCAGGCAAAGGCATTGTACACCAATGACACACATCGACTCTATAGTGCATGAGTGTCATAAATTGATGACTATTTTTGCTCCTCGGGATTTCAATTGTCCTATGTCTGAGTATTTGGTGAAATCTCAGAGTTTTCTTTATGATCTTAATGAACTTCTGCCCCTTACTGGTGATGTTACTAAGGAGCAGGAACAACTTGATACCCTTTTTATGTTATTCGTTTTATATGGTTTACCTTCCCATTTTTCTGCCAACTGGGATCAAATTTTATGGTCTGCTACAGTTCCTACACTGGATTTTGTGATGTCTACCTTGCTTAGGATTCCACCTAAGCCTTCTACATCATCAGCACCAACCCATGTACCTCCGGTTGACACCGTTGACTCCTCCGCCTTTGCTGCTCAGGGTTATTGTCGTGGATGTAAACCCTCTAAGTGAAAGCTAATATGCATTCATTGTCATCAGACCAATCATACTGTGGACCGTTGTTGGAAGCTCCTTGGCAAGCCACCTCAACCTCCTCGGAATGCTCATATTGCTCAGACTTTCTGTAGTGGTTATACTCTAGGGTTACCTTTCGTTGCGCCACTCCTGCCGCTCTTCTTAATGAATTTGTGACTTTGTGATATGAGAAGCAAACATCTGGTCCTATTGCATCCATTACTCCCACTGGTAATCCTTTTGCTAGGATTTCTCAATTACACTCTCTAGGCCTTTGGACTCTTGATTCTGGGGGTTCTGATCACATTTCTGGTATTAATTCCTTATTCACCTCTCTTTGTACCATTGGTTCATTTCCAACTATTACTATAGCCAATGGGTCTCTGGTCCAATCATGTGGGATCGACACGGTTCTTCTTTTGCCTCATTTATCTTTGGATCATGTTCTCTATGTTCTAGATTCTCCTTTTAACTTACTTTCTATTATTCGTTTAACAAAATCCATTGAGTATGTTGTTTCCTTTACTAAAACCTCTGTCATCTTTCAGGATTGGAGTTTCGGGAAGGAAATTACCAAATGATGTGAGTCTCATGACCTCTATAAACTGTTTCTTTCTTCTTCAACTTGCTCCACTGTGGATTTTCCTCTCACTATACATGATCTTTTGGGTCATCTAAGTCTTTTCAAGCTTCAGAAGATGGTTCCATATTTATCGTCTCTTTCTATTTTAAATTGCGAGTCTTGTCAGTTTGGGGAACATACTCATTCTACGTTCCCAAGTCGTCTTAATCGTCAAGCTTTGTCCCTTTTTTTGTGTTCCACTCTGATATTTAGGGACCAAGTCATGATCCTTCTACTTCAGGGTTTAAGAATTTTGTTACTTTTAATGAAAAATCGTTCTAAGTTGTTTTCTGCTTTTCAGATATTTTATAATGAAATAAAGACTCAGTTTGGTATTCCTATTTATACTTTTCGAAGTGATAATACATGTGAGTATCTATCTCATCAGTATCAGCAATTCTTTTCGTCTCATGACATTCTTCATCAAACATCTTGCCCTCATACTCCCTAGCAAAATGGTCTAGCCGAGTGCAAAAATCGCCATCTTGTTGATATTACTCGTGCTTTGTTAATTGATGGCAATATTCCCTGTAAATTTTGGGGTGATGTTATTTTCATTGCACGCTATCTCATTAGTCGCATGCCCTCATCTGTTCTTCATAACCAAGTACCTCACTCTATTTTGTTTCCCCATCAAGTTTTATATCCTTTGATCCGACATGTGTTTGGTTCTACATGTTTTGTTTATAATCTTGGTCCAGTCTTGGATAAACTAGCTCACAAGTCTCATAAATGTGTTTTTCTGGATTATCCTCAGTTTTAAAAGGGTTACCGTTGCTCCTCTCCGACTTTACGTCGATACTTTATCTCGACCGATGTTTTCTTTTTTGAATCAGTTCCCTTTTGTGGCTCTTCTACTATTTTTGTGGACACTGACTCTGTTTAGTCATCTCTCCTTGCTGACACCTTTGAATACCTTCTGCCTTTACCAGTCCATGTTTCTAACTCGCCTTCTGTCACCTCTTATCCTGATGAGTTACAACATGGTTCTCAAGATGTTTTTGTGGGTTCATTTCTGACTACATCTCCTCCCTCAACTTCGGTCCCACCTTTGACTAGTGACCTTCTCATTACTCTTCATAAAAGTACACATAATACTCACCCTCCAGCGAAGTATATAGTTAATATTAGTTATCATTGTCTTTCTCCATCATAATATGCATATATTTCCTCTTTGTCTTTTGTGTTTATTACTAAAACTACAGGTGACGCACTTTCACATTTTGGATAGAGACAAGCTATGATTGATGAAACGAGTACCTTTCATCACAATGGTAATTGGGATCTGGTCCTTTCTTCCGTCTGGAAAATCTGTTGTTGGCTACCGCTGGATTTATGCTGTTAAGCTTAGTCCTGATGGTCAAGTGGATCACCTTAAAGCTCGTTTGGGGTTTCACTCAAGTGTTTGGACTGGATTTTGTTGATACTTCTTTCTCGAGTGGTCAAAATATCTACTGTTCGTCTTTTTATTACCATGGCTGCTATCCGCCACTGGCCTCTCTACCAACTTGATATTAAGAATGCTTTTCTTCATGGTGATCTTGCGAAGAATTTTATATGGAGAAATATCTTTGTTGCTTAGGGGGAGTCAGGTCTTGTTTTTCATCTCCGCAAGTCTTTTTTTTTTTTGGTAACTACCAGCATTCGAACAAGGTCCCTCATGGTGTTGTCCCCATCAAGCAACAACAACCATACTGACTACGAATGCTAGTTCATCTCCGCAAGTCTCTATATGATCTCAAGTAATCTCCAAGAGGTTGGTTTGGCAAATTTAGCAGTGTTATTCAACAATTTGGTATGACTCAGAGTAAAGCTGGTCATTCTCTCTTTTATCGTTATTCAGCTTTCGGATCTATCTACTTAGTGGTATATGTGGAAGATATTGTCATCACAGGTAGTGATAATCATGGGATCGCTCAATTGAAACAACATTTATATCATCATTTTCAGACCAAGGATCTTCGACTTCGATATTTATTGGGAATCAACGTGGCCCAATCTAAAAATGAAGTTCTGATATCTCAGAGGAAATATGTTCTAGATATTCTTGAAGAAAATGCTTTGTTAAATTTTAAGTATACTGATACCCCTATGGATCCAAGTGTCAAGCTTCTACCAAATCAGGGGGAGCCATTTTTCATATACTGAGAGGTATAGAAGATTGGCTGGAAAATTGAACTACCTCACAGTCACTTGGACTGACATTTCATTTGCAGTCAGTGTGGTAAGTTAATTTCTTAATTCTCCATGTCAAGAACATCGGAATGCCGTCATTCGTATTCTTAAGTATATCAAGGCATCCCCAGGAAAAGGCCTTGAATATAAAGATAAATGCCATGTTAAAGTTATTAGATACTCTGATGCTGATTGGGTCGGTTGTCCTACTGATGGGAGATCTACTTCTGGATATTGTGTCTTCATTGGAGGCAACTTGGTTTCCTGGAAAAGTAAGAAACATAATGTAGTTTCCCGATCAAGTGCTCAAGCAGAATAACGCTTCATGGCTAATACTACTTGCGAGCTCATTTAGCTTAAGCAACTTCTTAGAGAGCTCAAGTTTGGAGACACTAGACCAGTAACTCTCATTTGTGATAACCAAGCAGCGCTGCACATTTCCTCCAATCCAGTGTTTCTTGAATCAACCAAGCATATCAAAATAGATTGTCATTTTGTTCGAGAGAAGGTTTTTGCTGGTGAAATCACAACTATTTTTATACCCTTTAAAAATCAATTAGCACATATATTTACAAAGTCTTTGAGGGGTTCTCGAATAGAGTTTACATGTGACAAGCTTAGTGCTTATGATCTATACGCTCTAGCTTGAGGGAGAGTGTCAGAAAGAATATTTGTAAATATCTATTTCCTTACATTAGGATTTGAGTTAAGTATGAGCTAAGCCATGATATATATTTGGAGATTATATTTATAATCTCTTTTCGCTTATAATTTCTTATAATTAAATCTTAACCGATGATTTCCGTCGATCTAATGATTATAATTTATTGGATCATATTTATTAATTAATAATTATTTATTAATAAATTATAATTGTACGGAATCCATTGATTAAAATTTAGTCGTAAAAGTTGTAAATGAAAAGAAGTTATAAATATAACATCTTTCTTATTTACCGAAAAAAAATATAACATCTTTCTTATATAAAAAAAATTAGTTATAAAAACACAATTTTATAAGTTATTCTATTCCTTATTCTAATTAATTAAAAAAATAGAGAGATAGGATTGAAGCAGTAATTGTATTAAAAAAAAAGAAAGATGTCTTCAAAAAAGAAAAAAGAAAAAAAAGAAAGAAAGATTGAAGCAGTAATGCTAACGCTTTTTTCATCTTCTTTCTACGTTCCAAACAACGACATCTTATGTCAATTAATTTCTGTTATTTTCATGTTTTACCGTGAATCCTGTGTCCAAAAGGCAAGAGAGAGAGAGAGAGAGTAATCGGTGGGGACACAGATTGATGGCTTTATGTACTTTCTTATTGGCTGAACTTAGCAACCCATATAAAATAGATACTGCCTTCCTCTCTCTTTCTTTCTCTCTCTACCTCTCATTCATAAGGTCTTACCTGTTTTCACTGCTTTCTAAGGCAAATCTGAAGCAGCAGCAGCAGCAACACCACCTTGTACATCCTTTTTATTTATACCTATCAACATATCTCTCCTTGTCCTTTTAACTGGATCTATCTGTGTTTCTATCTCTTCTTAATTCTACCAAACACCATATCCACCCTTTCTCCTATTGCTCTTTGAATTGTGTGCAAAGCTAGCTAGGTTTTTCTTTTTTTTTGGTTCCACTGGATTTGTTTGTTGCTTCTCCTACAAGATCTTATCCCACCCCAGCTTAGGAACTAAGCTGAACACAAATTTTATCTTTAAAAAAAAAAGTGAAAATTCTCAGAATTTTTCCTTCGGAGATAAAGCACCCAATCTTTTTGATAATGATTCCCCAGCTTCTTATATCCTTATGACTTTTTATCTTTTAACAGTGACACAGTGAGTGACCCAGATAAGCATATATATAGATAGAATATAAATAATGGATTCAAATATTCATCAAGGTTATCAACTCCAACAACAACAGAACCAACCCAATTCTGGGTTGCTTCGTTTTCGTTCTGCACCAAGTTCACTTCTTTCAAATCTTACACCTTCTTCTGCTGATGCTGTTGTCAACAAGGGCAACAACCTCTGGGAGGGTCTTGAATCAGAGAGATTGATTTCGAGATTTACGAGTTACGGTGGTTCTGATAGAAGCAACGATACTTCTGCTTCTTCTAGCTTCCAAGAAATCGAAGAGAAAAAGCCTTCTCCTAAGGTTTTGAGTCGTATGAATTCTCAGCAGCAGGGCTATGGTGGTGGTGGTGGTTTGCCACCTCACTATCCAAGGCATGGTTCTTCTGCTACTTCGAGTTCTGCCTTGGATGGTTCATTTGGGTTGGTGGGTTCGTTGGGAATGGATCACGAAGCACCCCACAAGAACTTTGGTTCAAATCTTCTCAGGCAGAGTAGCTCCCCTGCTGGCCTTTTCTCAAACATTTCCTTTCAAAATGGTATCTTGCTTGTTTCTGCTCTGCTTCCTCTTTTCGTTTTATGATTTCTTGGGCACTCTTTTTGGAAATTTTAATGTTCATGTTCTTGCTTTTAAGAATAGGATTTATAGTTGTGAATGTTGGGAATTCAATTGTGAGTGGTGATGTCTTGCATGAAGATCATATAAATAGAAAGGCTCGTGAATTCAATGTGTTGAGATTTTGGGTTGATACATAAGTAAAGGGGCCGACCCAGATCAAATACCCACTTCGTGCGTGTATGGGAAAGGGAATACTCTAGGCAGTCTTTCCCCCTATTTTTTGCAGAGAGACTGATTCGAACCCGCGAACTGACACACCACATAATCTGAATCCCTGTTTTTAAGAGTAATAATCTAATGAGTATTGGCTCCTAGCTATAAAACTCACTTTCCATTAAACTCCGACTAGCAAGGGTGGAATTGATGACAATCTTTGCACATAGTCTTACCCTTACATATTTACAAAGAAGTTGCTTTTAGGATTTGAACTCATGTCCTTTCAGTCACAAAGGAGTAGATTTACTCCTCTAACTGGCTCTAGCTATAATTGCAACTTGCAAGCCTAGAAATTCAAGTATATAAAATTGAAACAATGATTCTGGTGGGGACATTTTTTCCAATTTATGGTTGTTTAGAATCTGATGATCCAAATTGTCTATACCTGTGAGGGAGATGAAACATGTCAAACTCTTTACCGGGTGAAATTTAGCTATGCTTGGTATTTGTGGTATTCAGCTCAAGTCTTTCATGCTTTAGCCTTTATTTTATAGTTTTATTTTTTATATTGGTGAAATTAACCTTTATTTTATCACTTGGTGTATTTACAGAAACAAGATTGGAAATTTAAGCTTATGTTTTGCATGCAGTTGTAGCAACTTCATTTTGAGGATTTAGAACGTTATAACAGAATATTGTAGCAGATCCGATCCTATATCTTATGTTGATAAGATGATTTTATTTTTCTTCGGTACAATGTTACTAAGATGAATTTGTTCATTCTTAATGGCTATTGAGATGTTATATTTTTAAAAATTACAGGGTTTGCCACCTTGAAAGGTGTTGGAAACTATGGTGCAGTGAATGGCAGTAATGGTGAACTTAGTCCATCTATTAACAGATTGAAGAATCAGATTAGCTTCTCATCAAAAAGTGCTTCTTCTTTGGGAATGTTGTCACAGATTTCTGAAATAGGAAGTGAGGATATTGAAGCAACTAGTCCTGATGATGGGAGGCATGGAGGTAGCAATGGTGATGCTCAACATTATGGCTCTGGATTCCCCTATGATTCTTGGAATGAAACTCCACAACTCTCAGGAAATCTCAGTGGTTTAAAAAGAGGGCGAAGTGGTAATGAAAAGTTATTTTCTGATGTTCAGGTATATATATACATATATATAGGATGCTCACTTTTCTTATTTTGTTCTTCTAGTTTCATTTCTTATCCTTATTACAAATAAATTGCTGTTATCAGAATGGAGAGCAAGGAAATCAAGTTCATTTACTATCCCATCACTTGAGTTTACCAAAAACTTCAGCAGATATGGTTGCTATGGAGAAGTTGCTTCAGTTTCCAGATTCTGTTCCTTGTAAAATTAGAGCAAAGCGAGGTTGTGCCACTCATCCTCGAAGCATTGCTGAAAGGGTAGGATGAAGTAATTCTTAGTCCTTTCCTCTGCCAAAACAATGAGGAAGACCTTATTTGGACCAAGTTGAGTTCATGAAATAATTTGTAAAAGATGGTTCTGAGAAGTAATTTTTTTCAGGTGAGAAGAACCCGGATCAGTGAACGAATGAGAAAATTACAAGAGCTTGTCCCAAACATGGACAAGGTAAGACACATCAAGCACATTTAAGTGGACGAAATTGATCCTCGACGTGAGGTTATGCGAGAGGATATCAGCTATTCAGATACAAATCAATGGTTATTCTTTTCGATCGGTTGATTTATACCTGGATGACTGATATTCTATCATGTGACCATTATGTCATGGGAGAGGATCCATTCCCGACCATGGAAATATATAAATTATATTTATCAGAATGGTATAGTTTTGTTTGGAAAGTTAACATTCTTCATGTTCTTGGCAGCAAACCAACACAGCAGACATGTTGGACTTGGCTGTTGAATACATTAAAGATCTTCAGAAACAATTCACGGTACATCAGGAGAGAATTTTCTTGTTCATGTAATTATCATTTACTTGTTCATTTTTGTGCTCATTTTTCAATTACTTGCAGAATCTAAGTGAAAAACGAGCAAACTGCAAATGTATAACCATGCAGAAGGCAGATACAAATCAAATTGCTTAACCACCTTCTTTACCAGCAATACAGAAATTATGCAAAGATGGCTAGGATCGGGTACTTACACGTTCATGCTGAAACACAAATAGAAAGAAAGAGGCTAATAATATAAGATGCTATTATCTTTATTGTGACACAAAATGTAGCATGTAGTTCTTCACCACGACATAAAGGTTCTTTAAGTTAATGGGGTTTCAAATTTCAATTAGAGAGTCAATAAATCAAATAGTGTACTTGTAATTTTGTATAGCAGAGATATAATAAATGTTTTTCTTTTAAAGTTATGTACTCTTTTTATTTTTCTAGAAATGTTAAAGTAGTTATGTTACATAGGATTTTGATGAGGTCTATTTGTCGCTTCCTATTGAATTAATGGAGCACATATATAAAAGGAATGTGCATGGCTATTGATGTAAGTACATTTGAATTTTTTTGCCCTTAATGGTATGAGTTGCATATTGCGACCTGTAAAGTGTCGCTAATGATTTGATGTTGACCTTAAAACCCTTTGTCCGAATGGAAAAGGTTAACGCACGCCTTCATTTATGACCAACTGCAACTACGTGCAAGACCTATTAGATTATTTTTCTCCTCCTAGATACTACCTTATCTTATCCCCTGCCTGTTTCCTCGTCAAGAAGGAAAAAATAGAAAGAGAGCAAAAACATGGGGCAGATAATTTTCTTTCTTTTTTCTTTTCCCTTAAAATACCTATGACAATTGGTCCCACTTAACAACACCTTGCCATCTCATGTCGCTTTAAGTTTCACAAGAATATAATTGAAATGGAGTTAATAGTATTAGAGATATGGATGCAAATGCAAAGAGCAAGTACTCTTATGATCCTATCTAATCAATACTAGTTATTAATCTACGGAAGTCCCTATAAAAGTTTCGATAATCTTCAAACCGAATTAATTGGATAAACGGATGAATAAATAAATATTAACGCATGATTATTTTTTCCCGGAAAGGAAAGTGATAATGTTTTTTTATGTATGTATTTGTATAAAAAAGCACGGAGGAGTCCTCATTATTGATAGTAGGTCATAAAGTACAAATTTTTTTGGCTAGAACAAGTGGGGTCATGACATGGGAAATATCTAATATACTATTGTAGTATCATTTGTTTAGTGTTACCAGTCAATAGAAATTCATAAATTATTGTGATATTTATACAGATAAGAGAGAAATATTTTTTATCCAAATGTCAATTGTTCAATGAAAGAGTTACCTACTTCAGTTGTATGAAAGATGTTCTCCAAAACATGATGCTTGATAGAAATTTTTTTTTAAATTAAAAAATAAATTATTACATCAAGTATCATGAGTTGGGAAAAATTCAAAGTGTTCCGGGCCTAATGGTCCTTCCACTATAAAGGTGACACTTGAAAAAAAATATTTTTTCTTTGTATCTCTCTTCTCTCTCTTTCGACCTATTGATTGAGATCTTCACCGGGAGCACAAAATTAAGGCTACATGAGTTGATGTAACATGACGCTTGATGTAATTTGAACTTGAGTTGATTGGAGTTATTTGTTATTTGTTTTTACTAATATTTAGTTCTAAAATAATAATGGTTCAAAGGCCCAAATGGCGTAGCAGACTAGACCCAACTAAGCAATACAACAAAACTAAACGATAAAAATAAAACTGCACCAAAAAATAAAATAAAAGATAAAAATAGAACAAAAGAAAGCGTGTTTGGTGGGATTCATATTACGTAAGGTTTTATGTTTCTCATGAGAAATATTTTCTTATGTCATAGAAAGAGAAAATCATATGAAATCTATATGTTAAAAAAAAAAAATAGAGTTAGCACGAAAATGTAAGAAAATTTTCTCGATTCATATTATGTAGAAGTTCATTGCCCATTATGTATCCCATTATCTCGTAACCAGATCTCACGTAAGCAAATTGCAGGGGTAAAAGCAAGAAACTGAAGCTAAAAATCCCACTGAGAGGACCGAACTAAGAAGCTCTCGATCCCTTCATTAAGAGGAGAACATTCCCTAAAAATTAGATGTAATGAATTGTAAGGTTTACCATTTAATTTGCAGTCCATATCCACCAAAATATTTATCCTTAAACTACTTTAACTCGGTCCAGTCTATGGGCAAAAAATCCGTACTAGTGTTATTTTTCAAAAGTATATCCATGTTAAAACACATTTGTAAAGAATAACGAGAGTAGAGCAGTCAAACACGTTAAGTTGACTGACGTCATCAGTCCCGCCATATGAGTTGGCGAGATTATGCCACTCCCGCCAGGTAATGTGGCGTGACTCTGCCACGTCAACCACTCCCGCCAGGTAATGTGGCGGGACTCTGCGTCAACCACTCCCGCCAGATAATGTGGCGGGACTCTGCCACGTCACCCACTCCCGCCAGGTAATGTGGCGGGACTATGGCCACTTCCGCCACTTTACATAGCGGTTTACGTTGTCCTTCTCTGAGCCCACGCGGAACTCGTGGAGTAACGTCCCGTACTCTACAAAACTAATCTCGCCACTGACACTTACGGGAATACTTCCTTGGCTATATATAGAGTGTTCTGGTGTTTGCTATTTTTGTATGAAGTTCGGAGTTCAGAGTGTTTGCTATTTTTGTATATGATTTTAACATATGGGTTTTTTTGCTTGTCATAATATTTTTGTATGAGTTGCTTAGTTATAATGTCAAAATTTTGTTGTATATATCACCTTCTTGTAATGTCGTAATTTTTTTTGAATGAGTTGTTGTTATGCTATTTAATGTCTTTTATTACTTTTTTTTAATCTCCACTTTTATCTGATCCTTTTGTATTATTTGCATAAATACACAGTACAATGGAACAATATCGGTCTTTTGTATATTTTAATGGTTCTAAAATTAACATTGTAGGCGGGTTGAGATTCGAAGGGGAAAAAAGAGCAATGTATATTGTCCGAGGCTTGTCCATTGAAGATCTACTTCAGAAGATCCGCCAGAAGTTGAAGTTGCAACAAAATCAGGTAATTTCTTCAGTAACGGGTCGAGTCCCATGTGGAAATCGGAAATATGCAGGTTTTGAAATAATTGATGATGAGGACATTGATATTTTTCTTGGAACATTTGCCCAAACCTCTACTACGTCTCAATTTGTTGAGTTATATGTCGATATTGAGACATCAGACGACATGTCAATACCGACACGTGGGTTGGACCTTAACAGTCAGACACAAATGCCGTCATCATCGGTACCCCAGCCCACACAATCAACTATTGCAAGTGGAGATGAAAGCGACTATATGGTAGATGTTGAACCTGACAATGAAGAGGAGGAGGAAGATGAAGACACTCTACTGACAAATGACCATGATCAGAATGAAAGTGATGGAGGTGATGATGAACATCATGATAATCCCATAACACATGAGACTGTTATCCCTACGTCCAATAATGCGGTTATTCCACCATCATCAGGTTAGCCATTGAACGTCTTGTATGATTATTGAACGTCTTGTATGATTAATTTTTATATAATCGCTTTAATATTTGTGAAATCTTTTATTTTTTATTTTTTTGTAGATATAACACCATTTTGGGATGACATCCCATACTATGAGGCTGTTAATTTTGATTACCCGAACGAAGACATACTGGATGTTGAAGGCTTAGGTCGTGGTCCGTGGACAAGAGGAGACGAAATGTATGTGAAACAAGAGTTCCGGTCGAAGAGTGATGTTCAAGCTGCTATAAAACGATCCGAATGCGGTTTTCATGGTTAGTATCTTTTTGTAACATTGTAATGTTAATAAATAATTTTGTATACCACACCACAAAAAAAATTGTATAAAGGATTTAATTGCATGTATTTAACTAATTCAATAAATTGTAATGGCTATTTCATTACTTTTTTAGTTGTTATTAATTTAACTTAATATTTTTTTTTAAGGTTTTATTCATTAACATATAAACTGCAATTATATATTTATTCAAACAATTATTATGATTTCCATAAATAAAAACAGAGTGTTCTCCGTGTTTTTGTAATTCTCAAAACGAAAAACACGAAAACCAAAACAAAAACATGTCTAAGGTGTTCTGAGATTTTTGTTCTAAAAACTGAAAACCAGTGATTGTTTTTAAAACTATTTTTAGGAAACACTCTTATCAAACAATTTTTTTTGCTTTTTAATTTTCAAAACAAAAAAACTGTTTTCTAAAACACTAATCAAACAAATCCTTAGTTTCCTTGTTATAAAAAAAAAAAAAAATTAGTTTCCTAACATGGATTATAAAGCATTGTAAATTTAAATTTGATTACTATTAATTAAAACACTAATTAAAATTACTACATAATTATTACATTAATTAATGTTTACCAAAAGCCAAATTACATTGATTACTAATATGTTAGGAATAATTTTTTGATGGCTAAGGTTTCTAAAAAAAAATTCTCCGTTAATGCAGAATATTTTAAAATTTAAAAGAAAATTAATAACATGATTATTTTTTAATTATGACATTAATGATGACTAAGTTAACATACATTAACATATAATACAACAATACTACTAATTATACAATTTGCTTAATATTATTAATTAATTTATTAGTTAGGCAAAACAAATGGGCCAATTTATTAGTTAGGCTAAACAAATTGGCCAATTTACTCGTAAGAGATTTTTTTTAAAAAAAAAGTTACTCAGTTTTTTTAACAGATCCATGATAGCAATTTCCTCTCCAAATGAATACCATGCAACACTCATTAATTAAAAAACACATGCAAAAAAAATACCACATGCAAACATCAAACGGTGGTCCCCAAAAAAATAAAAACACCAAACATGTGGTCCCTGCACAAACAAACAAACTAGATCCACCTATAAATAATGCAAATACATAACACAATAATCTCTAAAAAATAATACTACACAGATATAAAATAACAAGGTAATATAAGCAAGGTTCAGAGAGTACTAAACTGAAAAGGAAAACCCGACCCTCACGTGCTCACTTTGCTCCGGACCAACTGGAGAAGGAAATTTGGTTGAGTGAAAATTTGTTTCTCACCTTTGCTCCACAACTGACTTGCGAAAATGGAAGAACCAGGTTACAGGTTATGAAGAAGAAGAAGAAGAAGATGGTTTGGATAAGAAAGGGAGGGCTGTAAATTCGTGGAGGACTCCAAAAGCGGATTCCAAAATTGCAATAGAACCTGCAAGGGGAAGTGACGGGTGTCTGCATCAAAGTGGAGCAGCTCTGCATCAAAGTGGAGCAGCCACTTTGAGTGGCGGGACTCTGCATCAAAGTGAAGCAGCCACTTTGAGTGGCGGGACTCTGCACAATCAAAGTGGAGCAGCCAATCAAAGTGGCGGGACGCAAATGATGTGGCGGAAGTGAAGAAAAATCTACTGCTCTCGTCTTTGTATGTGGCGGGACCGATCATGTCAGTCAAATTTACACGTTTGACTGCTCTAGTCTCGTTAATCTTTACAAATATGTTTTAACATGGAGATACTTTTCAAAAATAACACTAGTACGGATTTTTTGCCCCAGTCTATGGAACCAGTTTGTTATGCTGTTTCCTCTCATCAATCGGCCAGATTAATACCACTAAAGAATAAAAGTAGAGAATAAAAATATTAAGCAAGATATCGAAAAACGGGTAAATGTTTTTTATTAATAATATTGTTAACTTTTTGATTAATAAGTTGAACCCCATCAACCAGTTAGAATTAAACAAAAATAGTGAATTATGTGAGTTAATTCACAAGTTAACTCATCAAACATATAATTCAAATAAGTAATTTAAAAAAATGATCTAATTGGTCAGTTTGTCTTGACTTATCACCACTTAATTCTACTCATGAATTAATTGGAGGCAATGAATTAAACTACTTAGAATTCATTGCCGAGATGGAGCGCATTAGATTAATTCATCAATAAAAAGCTAGAATTCAACTGGTTTAATTTGCCCCAATTAATTCATGAGTAGAATTAAGTGGTGATAAGTCAAAGAGTTAATCTAATACGCAGACATAAATAAAGAGGACCTTAACGCAGCAATCACTGGGGGCGTGGGTGATAACGAACCATTACTTGACAATCAGAGGAGATGGAGCCTATGTTTGCAACCTATGTAGCAATATCCTAAAGGTAGCAGCATGGGTGCGTCGTCCAGACATTCCCATTGAATACTATGATTATCACTTGTTAAAAGAAATAGGAGACTGACTGGGTAAAACTCTAAGGATAGACAACACGATTGCTACCTGTACTCGGGAAGATATGCCCATATTTGTGTAGAGCTTGTTCTGGAATAAACATTTATATATACTAAGATAGCTAGGATTTGTATCTACGGAACTTATGGTAAAGATAACAAGCAATGAAAAGTCTTGCACTTTTAGGGAACTTATGGTAAAGATAACAAGCAATGAAAAGTCTTGCACTTTTAGGTCAAAGTCCGATGGTATGAACAAATATGAAAGTTGTAGTCATGATGGCCAGTCTAGTGAATACTGAGATCATTATAAGCTGAGATCTCTCCTTATTAGCTATAGGGGGTCATATATAGATGAAATGCAGTAGGAGATTGTGTCCCTGATAGGTAGTTTGCAGGTGACTTAATGACATGATGCAATGCTTAATGGGTGGTTATTTGTAATGGATGGAAGTTAGGAGAGAGTGGTGGGATGAAATGCTCCATGTAGTGGGGATCTATATAGCACCGATAACAACACGGGACACGTGACATTACACGACACTCTAACACATTAATTCTAAAATATATTAGATTTCGACACGGTAGGACACATTTTGATATTAAATAATATTTTTAATTTATATAGTCTAAATTATATTTAATATTCAATAATTTAACAAAAAAATGAAACTAATATTCATCAATTTTGCAAAGAAACATAAGATATCCCAAATATTTATTTTAAACTCAATAAAATAGTAATCATAATCCAACGAATCTAACATGTGGAACTAAAAACTCAACGCAACACAATTTTTGAATCTTTTTTTGAATTGCTATAATACGTGTTGGAGAGTGTCGGGTTAAGAAATGTCAGACACAACACGTCAGGGTTATTGGAGTGTTGATGTTTAATAAGTGAGGCTAGAAAATGAGAACTACGTAGTCTATAACAGAGCTCAATCTGGCTCAAGTGCGCAAACACTCAAATCAGAATACAAACTGGAAGGGAGGAGTAAGAGAGTAGATTATGAAGGCTTATATCTTGTCTTGGTGTGCAAACTGCCGATGAGACATGAATCCTCAACCACAACCACTGTTCGATGAGATCCGTGAGAAAGTGGATGAGTAATCTGGGATGGGACTGTGGATGCTGGTACGAAGGCCGCAGAAACCAACCGAGAGTGGTGATGGACAACAGCAGCCCAAAATTGTAACGAATTCCAACAATAATGGTACAGGTAACGGTTCGAAACCAACAAGGCCTAATAATGCAGAAACCCTCGAGGTTAATGGAACATGAAACAGTTTGAAAGTTGGCAAGGCCTAATAATGTAGAAATCCTCAAGAAAAGTGTTCCGAGTGGCACCGTTACAAACAGTGGGGCACCAAATCCCAACGATCTAATTAAGGAGAGTGATTGTGGTATAAATAAGGAATCTCTTGTTTTTAGCGCCAATAAAAGGGCCAAAAGACGCAGAAAGCCTCGGTGAAAGCAATAAATTCGAACCAGCAAAATAAGCCAAATGGGCCTACGGTGGACCTTGGGACACTAGCGCAATATGTGATAGAAGCGATTCCTGTATTTCTCATGCATAATAGCTCGTTACCACTTACCACTGTTGATGTGCAAAGAGATTATTCGAGAAGACGCAGTGATCATTTATTTGGGGCGAGAATACCATTAATGAAAATACCATATTCTCGATGTTTTTATGCTTTTCAAAACAGAAAAGTGAAAACCAAAACAAAAAGAAGCCAAAATGTTATGAAATTTTTATTCTAAAAATTAAAAATCAATGATTATTTTTAAAATTATTTTTACAAAACACCACTTAAAAAATAACTTCTATTTTCTTAATTTTCAAAATAAAAGAAAATATTTTCGAAAACACTAAACAAACGGGCCTAAGTTTTGACTTTTAATTCTTAAAATCAAAATAATACAGAAAACCCTCATTTTATTGATTCTTCTATAAAATAATTTTAAGAAAAAAATTAAAATACTATCAAACAGGCCTAAGTCAACATGATTTACAAGAAATACGATATATTTTATGTAATTAAGCTGAAAATCAAAATTTAACCACAGACCGAACCTGACCCATTTTAACCTTAACGAAGGAGCTAGTTATACAGGTGAGAGTTAATCCTCTCATGTCTTATTTAAAATAATATGATATATTGCAGAATCATAATCATATAATTTAAATAAATAGTGAAAAGAAAAAGAGAATTTTTTTTGGAATAAATAATTACAAAATTATCACGGTTAATTTGCTTGTATGATCCATTTTCCTAATATCTACTATAATGAATTTCAAATTAAAAAAAAAAAAGGTATCGAGTTATTTTGCATCCGCAAACAAGGGAATTATGGTGGTCCATCCCAAACCCAAATCGCCAACCTCTACGTTAGCCCTTTCACACCGTTTTTGTTTTTTCGTCAACCCAAACCACCATTTCTTGCCTTTCCTTTGATAATTATATTATATTTTATTTTTATTTTCTGAAAAAGTGATCGATTGAATACCTGAGAAGAGTCATAAACAAGAAAGGCCCAAACGACCATGATTGATCTGAAAGGCAGCACTTATTTCCATCTGGCGTAGCGATTCTTGTTACGTTAAATTCAATTCCGCGGCGGGATGTCGAATCTATACGGCGATTACAACCAGAAGATCGATTACGTGTTCAAAGTGGTGTTGATCGGCGACTCCGCCGTCGGCAAGACCCAGCTCCTCGCCCGCTTTGCCAGGAACCAATTCAGCGTCGATTCCAAAGCCACAATCGGTGTTGAGTTTCAGACCAAAACTCTCATCATTGATAACAAAACCGTCAAGGCTCAAATATGGGACACTGCTGGCCAAGAAAGGTTCCTCTCCCTTTCGATTTCTCTTACGTTAATTGTTTTTGCCTCAATTCATAATTGCAAAAACTTGAAATGAAATAAATAAGTAATAAAAAATTCATAATTGCCCCTTTCTTTGTTACTCTTTGATTAGAATTTGCATGTCATGTAATGGATTTTCGTGGGTCATTTTTTTCAAGTATTGGAACTAATTAGGACTGTTTAATGCTTAAATTGATTGGTTGTGGCTTTCACGTCCTTATAATGTATGGATGCAAGTGGAAAAGGGAAGTACATTTGGAACTCATTCAGCAAATGTAGTTAGGGATTACGGTTGTTAGGAATTGGAGGATTTTGGGATTAAGACTTGTATAGTGGTTATTAAATTTGAGGTCATATTGTTAACTGTGCCTTGTTCTGGGTTGTTGAGATAATTACTTTTGATTGCAAGGTCATATAAGGGTACACATGACAACCTTCCTGGAAATATTTTTTTTTCTTTACTTTTAGTTTGGGGAACAAAAAATGGTTAGAAATAGTATTTGATGGAACTGGTTCATTTTTTATTCTAGAGAATGAACCGATTGCCCGGAAACACAAATGCATGACTAAGTTGTGTTGCTTCCTTTTTATTTGGCTGGGATAGTTCTCCGCATTAGCTTGATTTGTTGGAGATTATGGGTTTGAGAGAGAAAGGTTTAGAGATGCTTGAAATATTATACTAAGAGACATCAGATTTGGAATGTTCAACAGTGTTACCTTCAGCTTAGGGAAAACTCTAAGGAGCGTTTGGTACAGGAGAAATATTTATTTGTCCGGGAATTTCAATTTTCAAAAATATGATTTTTACATTTAGTTTACGATAATATCCATAAATTAAAAATTTAGAAAAATTCAATTTGCCGAGAATCCTGGAGAATGCTGCGTACCAAACGCCCCCTAAAGGTAATATAAGTTATTGGGCTTTAACTCATATGGGTCCAAATAACCATATTCTCACTTATTGGGCTTGTATGTGAACATATTATTAGACTATATTATTAATTTATCCAACATGATTTGCATATTAGTTGGTTACAACCTGAATTGTTTCATTTCAAAGTTTGAGAGTTTTGAAGCTTTTATTTGCCACTCAGTTTCTAAAAGTTGTTTGTTCTCTCTTTCAGGTACAGGGCAGTAACTAGTGCATATTATCGCGGTGCTGTGGGAGCAATGTTAGTTTATGACATGACTAAGCGTCAATCATTTGATCACATGGCAAGATGGTTAGAGGAACTGAGAGGTCATGCTGACAAAAACATTGTAATAATGCTAATTGGCAACAAGTGTGATCTGGGAACTCTTAGAGCAGTGCCAACTGAAGATGCACAGGAGTTTGCACAAAGAGAGAACCTATTCTTCATGGAGACCTCAGCACTTGAGTCCACTAATGTTGAAACTGCATTTCTGACTATTCTAACTGAGATATACCGAATTATTAGCAAGAAAACACTTATTGCCAATGATGATGGAGATCCTAGTGGTAGTTCAGGGCTTCTGAAAGGAACCAAGATAATTGTTCCTACCGAAGACATGAGTCAAAAGAAGGGTGGCTGCTGTGGATAGTCCTTACCTTTGGCTTGTTTCCTTTCTTCTTGGGAAAGCATATTGGCTCACTCTGACTCCTCTTACATGTAGACGTTTCTAGAGAGCGTTAGTTACATCCCATAAGCAAACTGTAGGATATATTTATTTACCACTGTGGTTGTTGGTTGCAAACATAAGGTTTTTCTTCTCTTTTTTGGGCCCTTTCCAGCTTTAGGACCTAAATTTCTTAATACAAATTCCCGGTTGTGAAGGGCTGGTTCAGATAGAGGAATGGAAACTGTATAACTTACTCGGATGCTTTTACTTTTGACAAGTAGTTGAAGTTCTTAGCATTTGATATTCTCTTTTAATGTGAAATACATATTATTTGGACAGAATTCACTTAATATTGCATATAATGTTTTGGATGCTTGTACGCTAAATAACTTTTTTTAAGATGTAAAATTAACCAATTCACCTATGGATATTATCTATGGTTTCCAGGTACATTTGATGTTTCGGTTGTCCTCCTCCAGCCATGAAATTCAATCCATAAACAATTATTTGCAGAAGAAAAAGGATGATATATATATATATATATATATGAGGCAGGATATTCTTACACCGGTGTAAGAGTTAGAAGTCTTATATTCAATCTTGACCATTGATCCACTTGTATCCAATGGTTCACGTTACTACAAAATTAGAGCCCTTATTTTTTTTTTTTTTTTTTTTTTTTTTAGCTAGGCTCTACATCCTATCCGCAAGGTTATGTTACTGTTCACTTTTCCTAACTACATTTACCATGGACCTTAATCTTCATTTTAATTAATTATATAGGTCACTTATTGGCTCCATTAGGTTGGTGAACAATTTAACATACCAGACGGGGCAAGACTACCTAACTCAGTAATAGATTATGAAAAGAGATAGAATATACAAAGAAGAAACTAACAAGGGGAAGAATATACACATACTTAAAATAAAAGCTTTAAGAAGACATGGTAGTACCTTAAGAAAGGAGAAGGATTTCCCTTTCAGAAATCCCCGAAAGATGTCTAAAAGAACTGAGAGAATAAGAGCAAGCTTATGTTTTCAGAAAATGGAATACTTTTATTACAAGCACAGAAAGATTACAATAGAGACATCCCAGAGGTTTCTAACTCAGAGTATTCTCACACTTTGCTCACTTATGTTTTCACTAAAACAAGGTACCTATTTATAGACTGAGAAATGAAACACGAAATACAACAGGTAATCCTTTCTTTTCTGAGTCGGGTACTCATTGGGCCCCATCGTCACTTCAGATAAAAGTAGGATTCCTGACACAATTACAACTTTTTTTTTTTAAAAAAAAACCCTTACCGACACTTATATTTACAAAATACCCTGCCGACATTTTCTATTCAGCATTTTGTGGACATGAGTTTGCCGACCTTATCTCTTATTCTGACAACTTTACACAAAGTCTAATAGCTAGAGCATAGTCCTGATGGCTGCTAGTGTAGAGTCTTCATGCCTATAGTGTAGAGTCTTGATGGCTGCTAGTGTAGAGTCTTCATGGCTATAGTATAGAGTCTTGATGGCTATAATGTAGAGTCTGACTTTTAGACTTTATCTTCAATGTTCTGTCTGCCAATAGTATCCATTGAATCTCCAGATATTGGTGAAGATATGTCTTCATCTTCTTTATCTTTTTCAGGTTCTACTAGCTGTCGGATCTCCTTTTGTGCATTTAGTATTTCTTCTATTTTTCTTTTTAATATTTCTAAAGTATTTTCTTCTTGGCTTTTTGGCAAAGCCACAGCCTTTAACGGATTTGTTTTTTCATCACCAAGCACCGTTTGAGCTTGTGAAGGCATAGAACCTGCTTCTATGCTAGCTTCTTGATTGCTCAGAAGGGAGCAATTACCTATCTCACCCGTTTTTGTGGACGGGAAACCATAAGATTTTTGCTGAAGTTTATCTACTTCTTGTTGTAATATAAATATCTGTTTAAGAAGTCTCTCTCTCTCTCCATTAAGATATTCTCTTTCCTCATTAAGACTTCTAATTGTTCTGGATAAGATTTCACAATGATCACAAAATATGACTTTTGTCTGGCTACTGGAAGCTTTTAGATATGGTAATGGTTCAGAAAAATTTCTGAGAGAAGGATGTATATGAAAATGAGGACCTAAAAAAGATCTTGCAGCAGAAAAGGCTTCATCTATTGTATGGAAACCTTTATATTTTGGATTTTTAAAATTTCTGGTGGATTCTATAACATCTATCCAGGAATTAAAGACTCCAGGATTATTACCTTCAAACACAACGTAAAATCGAAATCTTTCTTGACTTAAATTAAAGGTATATCCTAAGGCATTCATGGCTGCTATAAAATGTTTTCTATCTTTAGGTTCTTTATTAAAAGAAACCCATAAATTATCTAAAATACATTTCTGTTCTGAAGTGAAAGTTTGTCCTGCTAATGGTCTAAAAGATATATTAGAACTAGGATATATCTGAAGATTAACATTACCAAAATTTAAACTATTTATAGTTCTCTGTTCTACTGATCTTTGATAAAGATTCTGTTCTAGCTGCTGCTGTTCTTGATTATGCATAATTGCTTTAGGTCTGTCTCCTGGTTTCATCTGAAAATTATAATCAAGAATTAGTTATAGTTCTAGATAAATAATCAGCTATATAATTATCTTCTCCTTTAATATGTTCAATATTAATTTTGTAACCATGATTAATAAATTTATCTTTTAATATTAACCATCTTCGTCTTCCAAGTTTATTTTCATTTAATTTATTATAAAATTTTACAATTGCTTCACAATCAGTTCGTAAAGTAAATTCTCTATTTACAATAAAAATTTCAAATGCATCTAAGCCTTTAATTACTGCTTCTATTTCATAGTCTATAGCACTAAGATTTTTTACTTTATGTTTACCACTAGCATATCTGCATATTTGTTCTGTTTCTTTTTCTGAATATTTATTAGGCTTTTTTCTCAACTCAGCTCCCCATCCTAACTCTGATCCATCCGTTACTACTATTCTATAATCTGTATTAAGTGGTAATGTTAAAGGAGGTAAATCTTTTACTAATTCTTTTATTTGTCTAACCAATTTTTTATCTTCATTATTAAAATATCTTTGTCCTTTTATTGATGCTTTACTATATAATGGCCCTAAATATTTGCCAAAATCTTTTATAAAATTTCTAGCATAATTACACAATCCTAAAAATCTTTGTAGTGTTTTTAAATCTTTTAAATCTTCAGGAAATTCTATAATTTTCTGGGAAATATGAGGTTGTAGTTTCATAGTACCTTCTCCTAATTCTAATCCTAAATATTTAATATAAGTCTTTCCTAATTCCATTTTCTTTTTACTAATTATAATTCCATGTTTAACAAACTCAGAGAATATTACATGTAAGTGTCCTATATGTTCTTTTATATTTTTACTATATACTAGAATATCATCTATATATACTATACAGAATTGTTTATGTTTTAGGAAAATTTCATCCATTCTTCTTTGATATATGCTTGGTGCATTTTTAAGCCCAAAAGGCATTACTAACCATTCAAAATGCCCTAAGGGTGTTGTGAAAGCCGTCCATTCTATACTTTCTTCTTTTAATTTAAAATGATGGAAACCGCTTTTACAATCAAATTTACTGAATATTTTACAATCTTGTATATGAGAAATTAAAGTATCTTTGTCTGGAATATTATATGCATCTTCTATAGTGTTATCATTTAGTCGTTTATAATTAATGACCATTCTGCTTTTTCCTCGAACTATTTCACTATGTTTCTTTACTATAAATGCTGCTGATCTGTGTCTACTATCTGATTTCCTAATTAATCCTAATTTACTCAATTCTTCTATATGAAGATTAAAATCTTTTTCATCTATCATAGTATGTTTAATACTTTTAGTAGATATTCTTATATCTGGATTTTTCAATTTTATTTCACATATAGGTTTATCTATATCCCAATATTTTAAGGGGTTATCTCCAAATTTTTCTAATTTTTCTAATTTACTAATAACATCTTGTATATCACTATTTTCTAATATATTATAAGCTTGTATAGGACTAAAAAATTCATTAAAATCTTCTAAATCTATTATTACACAATTATCTTCGATATCTAAATAATCTATTTCTAAAAATTCTTCTTCTTTTATAGGTTGATTAATTTTACATTGTCCTTTTATTGGACAATCACATTCAGATTTTCTTTGTTTTTTTAAAGATTTGTTCATTTCATTTCTTTTTTGTTTTGATATTTTCTTTTCAGAATTATTTTTCTTTTCTTTATAATCCATGATTAAAGGGTCTTTTCTTTTCACTTGTATTGGTGTTAATATTGAACTTCTAAATATTTCTAAATTATTTTGTGTAAGAAGCATTCCTCCAGAGTCTTCTAATAAAAATCTTAATCCTATTATTAAACTTAATCCTATATCTAATTTATGTTTTGTAGTATTATTATTTATATCTGTTGATACTATAATACGATCTGTTTGTTCATAATCTTCTTGTTCTAATATCTTTTGATCTATTACATTTCTAGTACACCCTGTATCTATCATAGCTCTTATATAAAATGTTTTTCCATTTTCTAATTTTAATTTGCAATCTACTTTTATTTCTTTTAATAGTTTTTTATTATCACATATAAATCTTATAG
>JAVKPL010003858.1:0-20995 GCA_032173675.1 Gastrolobium villosum
CGTTCACCCATTGACACAAATCAAATCATACAATTGATGTTGTGAATCATCCGCTTTTGACAACCATTAACAGCACAGAATGAAAAGGAAAAAATAAATCAAAAGTCACTGAAAAGTTACAACAAAAAGTTACCCATAGTATATACCATTATGAAAAGTTAGGAGAGCAGTGAGCCCACAGAAAAACTTCATAGCCTTTGGCGCCCATTTCTCATTTACAATGTCCTACTCTCAGCTTAGAAATTAGATATGCAAGCCAAAAACTTAATCATTGAGTTACACTATCATTTGTGTACACATTATACCATGTTTATCATGTTCTTGAAGATATTGCTCACAAACTATGGGAACCAGTCTAAGACTCTACATCCAATTCATTTACCTCCCTATTTTTGAATGTTAGTCTCACTGAATTCTAAAAGAAGGCAAGCATGTAGAATTGGTAAAGTTGCTTCTTTGTAACTGAAATGTCATGGATTCAAATCCAAGAGACCGTCTCTTTACAAATATGCGATAATAAGGCTACTTATAAGGACTACCCTCATCTCAACCCTCACTTGTCGGGTTCAATGAGAGTGATTTTAGTCTTGCTGAGTTCTATCCTTTTAACCGAATCAACACATACAAACTCAATGTAATAAATCATTCATGATATGTTTACTTATAGTACCCGCTAGCACTGCCCTAACAATTGGGGTCCTATGTTGAGTAGAAAATCTAAGACTTGTTATTAAGTGTTGTGACTATCAGAAGATTACAAAATTTCCAAGCTTTCAGAAACATTACATTCCACAATATAGGAACTAAAAGTCAATAACTTTTGAAACACAACGTGTTAGTATATGGGTGTCCTAAAGACAATCTTTTGATTAAATAAAGGACACTAGATGTAGAACTTTGTTTGTCACAAATAAATGAAAGCACTATTTATTCAGTTTCATATTGTGTCTCGATATTATTGTTAATATTATATGAACGAACTGGATAAACCCCTTGGAATAGAACAGGTATCTCTTGAGTATCTGTGAAGAGATCACGATCATGAGGATTCAAGGATATTGCATGACTATTCCTAATTATATGTTCCTAGTCTAGAGACACTGAGATGGGGATCAGTGATCTCGGGTAAGACTAGTACGACTTATCTACTTGTATATGGATACAAGGTAAAGACCTCATGAGCTATAGATATGAAGATATCTTAGCTAAAGTCGTGGGTGGACCTATAAGAGTATAGCTCGCACTGAACATACCCAAAAAGAGACTCTATGAGGAAATCTCACAGATGGTGTCATTAGAGTAATCTCTTTATGTTTGGGTATGTCTTTCCTTAGACCAGAAGTTATTACCTAGACTGTGTTCTTGAAGGCATGTTTTGATTGTATGCCTCTTCTGCCTGAAACATGGAGACTCATAGGTATACTGTTGGGCGTGTCCTTAAAGGGCACAGGGCTAGGGTAATAAGCAGAAGGAATTCGTTAAATCTCTGTGAGAGATTAGGTTATCAGTAAACCGGAGAAATCGGGATGACATTTACAGGGACTCGGGAATCTATGCATAGTAAAAGAGATCATGAGATGATCTGCCTTTAGAGTCAGTAAATTGAAGATTCCCTATTTCGAATAAAGCTTACCCTAAACCGCAGGGGTTGATACATTTCCTTACCCTAGGTTAATGGGAAGATAACCGAGACGAAGGGAAATACATACGGTAACCAAATATGTGCAATAGGATGATCAAGTCATTACTGGCCTTTGGTAATCGATTACCAAAGGCCAGTAATCGATTACCAGTGCAGACAGTAGCTAATTTTTCGTCCCCTGTTGCATGGTAATCGATTACCATGCTTGGGTAATCGATTACTATGCAGCAAAATGACAGATTACAGCTGTTTTGAGCCCCAAAAAGGGTGTGTAATCCATCCCTAACCCCTTGGTACTCCACATAACACATAATCATGTCCTAATGTAGGCTCTAGGCCCTTCCATCATGCATTTACCTTGGATTAAACATCATTTACATCATCCTCAAAATAATGGCCATTTACATGCAATATGGACCATTTTTACAACATAACTCATCAAGACTTCAAGGCTATGAATGTGGCAATGGACAAGTCCCATGCTCACTCAAAATATACAGTTATCCAAGCCATGAATAATAAAACATGTCAAGACTTAGCATATGACCATGAACACTAACAAAAGCATGGAAAATGACATCATGCAATATGTTCATGACCTAAGTCTCAAATACTAATGGTATGCTATGTGCACTCCATAAACTCCTCCAAAAAGCCATGCAATCCATATGCACCGCATGCCAATCCAACGTCCACTATACGGGCTTCTTGCCCGAAGCTCCTCCCGGCTCATAGTGACCTGAAATGTGGTCCCCCAAACACGGGGTGAGATATACGGATATATCTCAGTAAACCAATGGAGCTAGAGGCTCTCTCCACTCCATGGCTCACTAAAATGTATCAAAATGACATAATATGCTATGCAAGTAAAACAATATCACCATCCACCTGGAGACACCCAAGAACATCCACTCATGGATTCATGTTCAAGGACTCCATCATATAACTCCCGAGACAGTCCTGGCGCCTCTCCCATGGTTGAGACGACTCCATGGCAATACCCAACCGGAACTCCTCATGAGCCCTATCCGGCGGACGTCCCCCGCTTGGATCATCCTGATGTCGCTCCCAGAGTCAACACCATGGCATTCCAACTGGCATTCTCCCGTGGGACGAATCCAGCGGATGTCCAAACCAAACACACGTCAACTGGCCAGTGACCAAACAATTTTTCACAAAATACAAGCAATATGCATACAAGCACACAAACACATCATGTCATCACTACATAATCCAACCACAACCTTCCTCTAGGTGTGGTGGAGCTCACTAGGGATTAAACCCAAGTTCCAAGAGTTTACCTTAACACGAGCAACACCGTTCCAAACGTATGCTCCAAATCAACTTTTCTCAAATCCAACCGTGTGAGGCACCCTACAACAATCATCAAATCCCAATTACACAAAAACTCATTTTTCATCAAAATTCCCCAAAATTCTCTAAGTTAAAAACCTAGATTTTTCACCAAAATTTAACATAGCATTTCTAGCTTACAAACATGATTCTAAGACCTTTTCATCTAATAGCATTTTTCCATTTGGGCTCTCTATCATCACACATCTAAAATCAAAGCTTTGAACACATATTCATAGATCTAAGAAATCAACTATCAAAAGACCACAAATATACTTACAATGGGTAGTATGATCACCACCAAGGCTTCACTAAACCATTTGAAGCTCAAAACTCCAAGAAATCTCAAAAACCTCCAATGGGTCGGATCTGACTTTGCTTAAAACGTGGCCAAAGAGATGGATTCAAGGCTTCTAAGTACTACCAATGGCTTTGGAAGGTTGTTTACGATAGATTTCAACACCAAAATCAAGCGATTCGGTGGAGAAACGAAGAAATGGGAAGAAAATGGAGAAATGGTGAAAATGGTGACTTTGGCCTCTCTTGCTTGCTGTGAGCGCACGGGTGAGGGAGGAAAGAAGAAGGAAAAGAAGGAAGAAAAGGAGGTGGGGCCAAGTGACTTCGGTCACGCGGGTCCCACACGCGATCTAACTTTAACTCCGATAAAATTTCCGATCACAAATCCTTAATCTAATTATTTTTCCAGTCCATGACATATTTTTCTTTCTCCAAAATAATGATAAAAATTTCACACCTATCGGTACACTCACAACTCAGTATTTTAACACTAAAAAATCACTATTCATCGGCCCATGTCAGCTCCACGTCCTGAGCTCTCAGCAGAGCCCTCGCACCAGTCCACCATGTTAAAGCTTCTCCCATCAGCTGGTACGACGCGTAATCAGTCTTCTGCGCTTCCGGGCATGCCATGCGTTCGAAAATATGCTCAATCATCTGCAGCCACCTCGCTGCAGCCTCGGGGTTGTCTTCACCCTCAAAGGTAGGTGGTTGGAAGTTGCGGAAGTCTTTCAACCTCCGACGGGCAATTTCTTCTGCATTTTCATGCAGTGGGGGTTGGTTCTGATTCTGTTGCCTATGGTCACGCCATTCCTGGCTCATATTCTGGATGAACGTTGCCAGTCCCCCAATGGTGGTGATAAGATCCTCTTCCGCATCGCCAGTCCTTCCCCGAGTTGAACCGCGACCACCCGCCATGATTCTGCACTCACAATATCAGGAAATGAGTTGATCAGGCTCACCGCAAGTTATTCATGGCAGCAGTCCCAAGTAGGTACTCGAGTTCAATTCGGACAAGTTAGCTATGCATCCGTGTCTTATCACAGAACAGTCTAAACCATCTAACTATCCTAGCTATCATATACTTAAACTATAGCACATTTAGACAGTCAATCAGCAGATAAACACAAACAGCAGTCAATTCAATCAAACACAAACAATTCCATGGACCAAACTGCTCTGATACCAATTAGTGTAACGCCCTCCCTTGTATGCATCCAAGAGAGTCGTTTGCTAAGCGGAATTAGAGTCGTTACGTCACATGAGCTAACAAAGCAGCATACAATTCCGTATAAAAATTTTCAACCTTTAAATTCTTTTCATAAAGGTTTTCCAAAATAGTCATTGTTCACAAAAGTTCAATATTAACATAATCATGATAAAGACTACAGTCATCCCAAAATAGTTCCAAAACATCAATCATTACAGTTATCCATTTAAACAAACAGCAACACTGATAATCCACGCATCAGCAATCAACAGCAAAATAATACTCCTTCAAATGCTCTTGCGTCCTCCTGCCATTTTGGAAAAATAGCAGCCCCGAAGGGGTGAGAATAATCCCAGTAGTGTGGCAATAAAACCAATAATATAACAATATTAACTAGGCACAAAATCATAAACAGTCACTTCAACATATCCTTGTTCCTTTTCCTTTTTACCATATTCATATATTGCGTATATAACGCCTTTCCTTTGCGCTTTTAGCACCGTCGTGCGCGCACTTCACAGTGGAATCAATTATCCCTCGGCACCTGAGCTCCATGTGGATTCCATCTGTGGGCCTATGCGGACTGATGCCAAGTGTCCCATACCCCGGTACCTTGGGGATGCCTATATGATGCTTGCTCAAACACATGGTCCTGTACATAACTATTCTAAAACAAGGCCTATATGATCTTGATACATGCATGTCATGCTATGCTTTCACACACAAAGCGTAAAAATGCGGTAGAATGTAAGATGCATGCTTATATACCTTTCATATGCGTTATGCTGCCACATAACGTCTTTACCTCATAGTCATATAGCCATCACGGCACATTTTTGGCAGTTTCCTTTCATTATAATGGAACATAATATTTTTACGGCATATGGAGCATCATGTTACAATTCTATACCAGTAGTCAATAGTTACATTAGGCATCATCGCCTGACACTTACCTTTGCTTGCCTTACTATTACCAAACCGCAGCGAAGTATCTCACTTCTTAAGCGCACCTAAATCAATTACAACTAATCATTTACAGTGGCTATTTTCAGCAGAAACAGAGAGCATACAGCAGTGTTTACAGCAGCAAAACAGTGAGCATTTACAGCAGAAAAACAGTGAGCATTTACAGCAGCAAAATAGTGAACATGCAGCAGTAAAACAGTGAGCTTACAGCAGTGTTTACAGCAGCAAAACAGTGGACATACAGCAGTGTTTACAGCAGCAAAACAGTGGACATACAGCAGTGTTTACAGCAGCAAAACAGTGACGTTTTAAAACAGAAACAGTGGTGTTTTTAAAACAGAAACAGTGGCACTTTGAACTTCCAAAACAGTGGCATAAATCTAGGTTTTTGGACATTGAAACAGTGGCATATCATGGGTTAAACAGTGACATTTTATGCGTACAAATAGTGGCCTAGAAGGGCTAAAACAGTGGCATTTTTATGCATAAAAACAGTGGCATTTATGCATATAAACAGTGGCATATGATGACTAAAACAGTGGCACATTATGCATAAGACAGTGGCATTTGATGACTTAAAACAGTGGCATATTATGCATAAAAACAGTGGCATTTTAAGCATGGAAACAGTGACATTTCATGACTAAAACAGTGGCATTTTAAGCATGGAAACAGTGGCATTACATGGCTAAAACAGTGGCTTAAGGAGCACTAAAACAGTGACATATATGTGCAGAAACAGTGGCATATAATGTGCAGAAACAGTGGCATGTAATGTGCAGAAACAGTGGCTTTAAGGTGCAGAAACAGTGGCTTTTATTGTGCAGAAACAGTGGCTTTTATTGTGCAGAAACAGTGGCTTTTATTGTGCAGAAACAGTGGCTTTTAGGTGCAGAAACAGTGGCTTTTATTGTGCAGAAACAGTGGCTTTTATTGTGCAGAAATAGTGGCTTTTAGGTGCAGAAACAGTGGCTTTTATTGTGCAGAAACAGTGGCCTATAATGGTGATATTGATGAACCGAAACAGTGGCATACATCTTCAAAACAGTGGCATTTTATCTATCAAAACAGTGGCACATCAAACCGAAACAGTGGCACATTACTTCTCCAAATCAGAGGCACATCCATACAAGAAACAGTGGCATAAGCTTAACCATAACCATAAGATTTTTATGCATACAAATCATCCTAAAATGACTCCATACTAAAACTTTAATCATGCTCAACCAAAGATCCAAAGCAACATATATGCAAGGAGACATTTGCGCATAAATACATGGCTACACTAAGAAGGAGTTCAAGTTCAAGGCCTACCTCTTGTAGCACACCCTTCAAAGTTAAGAATCACACCACCTTCTAGCTTCACTACACCCAAGTCCTTACTTCCTATGGTGATCTATGCGCAACAAGGATGAGGAACAAGGCTTGCACTAGCTTGGTGTATGGTTGAGGTGAGGGAAGGAAGGAGTTGTCTTAAGCAAAGTCTTCTAGCTCCAAGGAGGCTTGAGGTTCGGTTTTGGGAGTGAGGGAGTGAGGAGAAGAGAAGTTGGAGAAGAGTTGGCTGCACTTGCACATGCAGGCAGCCCCCTCTCCATGCGCACATATATAGTGAAAGTGAGGGAAAAATGCTATGATTAACTATCATTAAAATTTCTGATTACTTGAGGGGGATGGGGCTGCATACAAGACTGAATCAAGCAAAGGGTTTTGCTTCTAATTTACTCTACTTACATGCAAGGAAAGAGGGGAGATTTGTTCAGCTTTGAGGGCTGTCCAAGGCAGAGAAATTTCTGCACCAATGACCATGATTTGCGCATAGAGAGGAGTGGGAGATGTGCATCATGAGCACATACAAGAGCTTTGCTAAGTCAACAAGTAACTAACCATGTGGCAGTCCAAAAATCTGCACTTAGGCAGCCTTGGTGCGCAATGATGAGGGGGGAGAAAGGTGCATCAAGGGTGCAGATTTTGTGGCAGTCTAACACTCAATTTTGGGTTGTCCTAAGTCAGAAAATTTCTGCATAGAAGGCTAAACCATGCGCACAAAGAGAGGTGTGAGGGAGGTTCACTAAGTCCACAAGCAAGAGAGCTTTGTGGCAGCCAAGGATTCTGATTTTTGGAGCTGTCCTCTGCGCAAAAATGATGAGAATGCAGTCCCAAAATCTCACTAATGATGCATGTGGAAGGAGGAGGAGGTTTGACTCATGATGGGCTGCAAAAGCTTGCCAAAAATCTGCACAATGCAGTCTCATGATGGAGAGTGTAAGTGGTTATCCAAGTCAACAAGTTATGCAGTTTTGGTGACACAAGAAATCTGCACAAAGGTCCCTCCCATGTGCGCCTAAATGGATGAGTATGCAGCCTAAAAACATGCTAAATTGCACATGTGTCTACCATGCAATAAAATTAAAATCAAGTGTGTAAAAGCCAAGTGAGGTGGCGGTCAAACCTGAAGGAATTGGGCAGATTTTTCTAAGTGTAATCCACCTACTTGTGCGCATAAAAGAGAGGGAAAAAACATTAAACCAAGTGGTTGTTCCTTGATGCACAAGACACCCTAAATGGGCAAGGCTTAGGGGAAATGAGAATGGTTAAAATTTTTGGGCTGAATTGGCTTGATCCAAGAGCCATCCTTGGGCCATTGGCCACACACACAAAAGGATCCAATCACAAATCCAAAAGCAACAAGTCCACACACACACATTAGCCCACTACCAAAGTCCAAAGAACACTAAGGCCCTATATTACTTATATGATTAAATTCACATGTCTACATATGTACCCTCCTATGATTTAATTCAATTAATTACCTTAGTCTTATCCAAGGATAAAGGTCAACCAATTCACAAGCCATAACACATAACCCATACATCCGAATTCTACATATAGCATATAGTACCTATGTATTTTACTAATTATGCGGGATGTTACATGACTCATCCGGAACATAACGTCGCAACTGCGACACATGAAAAACATCATGTAAATTAGATAACTGCGGGGGTAAGGCAAGCTGATAGGCCACCAATCCTACTCTTTTCATAATCTGATATGGCCCAATGAATCGTGGACTCAGCTTCCTCACTCCCAACGCACGGCCAACACCTGTGACCGGCGACAAACGTACAAATACATGGTCACCTTCCTCAAATTCCAGCGGTCTATGCTTATTGTCATAGTAACTTTTCTGCCGATTCTGTGCCTGTTTCAATTTCTCTCTGATCATTTCGATTTGCACTGTCGTTTCCTGCACAAAATCCGGACCAAATCTTTCTTTATCGCCTACCTCAGTCCAACAAGTGGGAGTACGACACCTCCTGCCATACAAAACCTCATATGGTGCCATACCCAGACTGGAATGAAAACTGTTATTATAAGAAAATTCCACCAGTGGTAAGTACTTATCCCAAGCATTACCCTGTTCCAGTGTGCACGCTCTCAGCATATCCTCAAGTGTCTGTATGGTCCTCTCAGTCTGACCATCAGTCTGCGGGTGATAAGCAGTGCTCAGCCGGAGCTGAGTGCCAAAAGCCTGTTGCAAAGCTCCCCAAAATCGTGAAGTAAACTTCGGGTCCCGATCGCTCACAATGCTAATCGGTATCCCATGGAGTCTAACAATCTCCTTCACATACAATGTAGCCAACTTCTCTGTAGTGTAGTCCACTCGTACTGGTAGAAAATGTGCAGACTTCGTAAGTCGGTCCACAATAACCCAAATCGAATCATAACCAGCTTGAGTTCTCGGTAGTCCAACAACAAAATCCATAGAAATACTTTCCCATTTCCATTCGGGTATATCCAACGGCTGAAGTAATCCAGCAGGTTTCTGATGCTCTATTTTCACTTTCTGGCACACCAAGCACTTAGACACGTACTCGACAACATCCCTTTTCATACCAGGCCACCAGAACTTAACTTTCAAATCTTGGTACATCTTTGTGGCACCTGGGTGGATAGAATATTGACCCTTATGGGCCTCAGTCATAACTTCCTCTGCAAGTTCCTTGGGCACAACAATCCTGCCCTGATATAATAGTAATCCTTGTTCATTCACAGATATGCCACTCTGGCCTTTCAAATACTTTATACTCTCATTGCGAATCTGAGTCTCTTTAATCTTCTCATGCAGCTCGTTCTCAATCCGAGTCAACTCCATATCACACATTCTTCCTGCAAAGAAATCCGTTATTTTCATATCACGGAATTGCTCAATCACTTCATTGTCCCACATCATCATATGAGATAAATTCACAGACTTCCTACTCAATGCATCGGCCACAACATTAGCCTTTCCCGGGTGGTATTTCAACTCAAAATCATAATCTTTCAAGAATTCAACCCATCTACGCTGTCTCATGTTCAGCTCCTTCTGATCAAACAAATATTTCAAGCTTTTATGGTCGCTAAACACAGCAAATTTCATCCCATACAGAAAATGCCTCCAAATTTTCAAGGCAAACACAATAGCAGCCAATTCCAAGTCGTGCGTCGGATAATTTTCTTCATGTGGCCTCAACTGCCTAGACGCATATGCAATCACTTTTCCTTCCTGCATCAGCACGCTCCCTAAACCTTTCTTAGAAGCATCACAATATAATACAAACTCACCCTCCGGATCAGGTAAAGTCAACACCGGAGCAGTGGTCAATTTCTCTTTAAGTAGCAGAAAGCAGTCCTCACATTCCTGGGTCCACACAAAAGGAGTATCCTTTCGTGTCAATCGGGTCAACGGTAGAACCATTGCAGAGAACCCCTGTATAAATCGGCGATAATAGCCGGCAAGCCCCAGAAAACTTCTAATTTCAGTCACAGTCTTAGGTCGTTCCCAGTCACTCACCGCCTCAATCTTGCTTGGATCCACTGCAACACCACTTGCAGAAATAACATGGCCCAAAAATTGCACCTCATACAACCAAAATTCACACTTAGACGGTTTGGCATATAACTTCTTATCCTTTAACACCTGCAACACAGTCCTCAAATGGTCGACGTGCTCCTCCTTACTCTTAGAGTAGATCAAAATGTCGTCAATGAATACAATTACAAACTGGTCCAAAAACGGTTTGAAAATGCGGTTCATATAGTCCATGAACACCGCCAGGGCATTAGTAAGCCCGAAAGGAATCACTTGATATTCAAAATGTCCATATCTGGATCGGAAAGCTGTTTTAGGTACATCCTCCGGTTTAATCCGAATCTGGTGATATCCGGACCGGAGATCAATCTTTGAAAATACACAGGCACCCCTCAACTGATCTAATAAATCATCTATACGCGGTAATGGGTACCGGTTCTTAATAGTCACTTTATTCAGCTGTCGGTAGTCAGTGCACAATCTCATGCTACCATCCTTTTTCTTTACAAATATAACCGGTGCTCCCCACGGAGACACACTCGGCCTAATAAAATTCTTCGCAGATAGTTCTTCAATATGTTTCTTCAATTCAGCCAACTCAAGTGGCGACATCCGATATGGAGCCAAGGAAATCGGCCCCACACCAGGCAATAAATCAATCGAGAATTCAATCTCTCTCTCAGGTGGAAATTCCGGTATCTCATCCGGAAATACATCTTCAAACTCATTAACCACTGGTATAGCAGAAATCTCTTCCTTTTTATCACCCACCAATCCGCCCAACAGAACATAACCCAAATCTCCAGCCTTCAAGGCTTTCACAGTTTGACTGACAGACAAATACAAAGACGGACAAGCAGACGGCCTCTCGTGAGATAACAACAACCTCTTCCCGCAGCAATCAATCATTGCGCAGTTCCGAGACAACCAATCCATCCCCAAAATCAAATTGACAGAGGCCAGGGGTAAGATAATTAAATCGATGGTGTAACCCCTGCCTAAATAAGTGAACTTTACATCTTCACAAATCCAGGACGACTCACTAACCTCGCCTGTAGCAGTAGTAATACGCATCGGAGGAACCATCCGTGTTACCTTTAAGTCCAGCGCCTTAGCCACATAGTCCGCCACAAATGAATGTGTTGCTCCCGAATCAAACAACACAGATAAATCAACATTAGAGAGAAAAATTATACCTTTAACCAAGTTCGGAGCCTTTTCAGTACGCTGCGCATTAGTAGTATAAACTCGTCCCACAGTAGGAACAACAGCAATAGGAGCAGCAGCAGTAGTAGTAGCTGGCGGCAAGGCCTGCAGATTCGCAGCCTGCCCCGAAGAAGATGGACAATTTCTAGCAAAGTGGCCATTCCGACCACATTTATAACAAGCCGACGGATCAGCACCACACACACCTTTGTGGTATCTACCACACTTCCCACATTGTGGGGTAGGATATCTGTTCACAGCACTACCACCACCAGTATTTCCACCCCTCTTGAACTGACCAGGAGGCTGCCTCACATGCAACCCCCTACCTCTATTATTATTATTGAAACCTCCTCTGTTAGTATTTCCAGAAGGACCAGGTGTCCTCTTAACATCTTGATCTTTCACCTTATCCGCTTTTGGATACCTCCCATAAACAGTCTCGACCCTCTTGCATTGGGTCACCAAATCAGCAAAGTTTCTCACTGCAGTGTTAGACATCCTCTTAGCAATCTTCTCACTCAGCCCTCTTTGAAATTTAGCTGACAAGAATTCCGGAGTAGGTAGAGTACCTCCATAATTAGCAAACTTGACAAGTTCATTAAATTTCGCCACATAGGCATCAACAGTCATCACTCCCTGTACCAGATTATCAAATTCACCTTGCTTTGCCTCCCGAACATCGCGGGGAAAATATTCTTCATGAAATAATCCTTCAAACATAGTCCAAGTAAGGACCTCTCCCTGAATAACAAACGGGCGAGACACATTGTCCCACCACTCCTGGGCATCACCCTCCAGCATATAGACAGAATACAATAACTTCTGCGGATCTTGGCATCTCATAACCTGAAAAATCTTGTCCATGCCCCTCAACCAAGCAGTGACCTCCTTTGGGTCCCTTGACCCCAGAAATGCGGGTGGCTTATGTTTCCTAAAAGATATGAGCCTACGCTCATCATCAGCATTATCAATGACTTGCCCAGCAGCCCCAGTAGATTGGGCAACAGATGACGGATCAGGAACATAACTAGGATCCGTAGTAGTATGATGACTAGCCTCACCAGTGTGGTGACTAGCCCCACTCTCCCCCTGTTGAGGAGTAACAGATGGCGTCGGTGTAGGAGTCACCGTAGCCGTATGTGGAGGTGTATCTTCCCTCCTAGGGCGACCTCTTTCCGCCCTCAACTCAGCCATAAAGGCCTGCATCATATCCTGATTTGCTTTCATCAGGTTCTCTGTCATATTTCTATTTGCAGCCGTTTCCGCCTGCAGAGCATTCAGTGCTGCAGTGACCGGATCCGGTGGCAAAGGACCTGCACCACGTGCCCCACGGCGACCTCGTGCCCTACTCATGATATCTGTACATGTAACACAAAGGAATGAGTTGATCAGGCCCACACTGAGGAATCACATATACATTAATCATAAATAGTTCACAGATAGCTATGACACACAAGATACAACACACAAACAATCAGAGTTCCCTAAACAAAACTGCTCTGATACCATAAAATGTAACAGCCCGTTGTACACCGGTATTGTTAACATTGATTATGATATTAAGCGCAGTTACAATCACAGTGATTAGATTAATTAAATTACGGGCAAATTTTTCTTTTAACATATTCCTTTCTTACATAAACACTTTTTCCGTAATCAATTAAAACCACACTATAATTGTAAATGCCATTTGCGGAATCAAACACTTTCTAACTTCATAAATCATTCTTTTTATTCAATTCATTTAAACTCACCATCTTGCTCTCAAAATTTACCAAGTTATAGTCCTTTACATTGTCTACGCGTGGTTTCAAACCACATATCATTTGGAGTTCTACCCATCAAGTTATACCCCTTTCTTTTAGTCTAGAAAACTGAATTTTCAAAAATTACACTGTGGTAATCGATTACCAGTGGGTGGTAATCGATTACCACCTGTCAAAAATGAGGCAGTAGCCAATTTTCTCATTCCTCTGTTCTGTAATCGATTACCAACTCTGGGTAATCGATTACCACACATGGTAATCGATTACCAAAGGCCAGTAATCGATTACCAGTGCAGACAGTAGCTAATTTTTCGTCCCCTGTTGCATGGTAATCGATTACCATGCTTGGGTAATCGATTACTATGCAGCAAAATGACAGATTACAGCTGTTTTGAGCCCCAAAAAGGGTGTGTAATCCATCCCTATCCCCTTGGTACTCCACATAACACATAATCATGTCCTAATGTTGGCTCTAGGCCCTTCCATCATGCATTTACCTTGGATTAAACATCATTTACATCATCCTCAAAATAATGGCCATTTACATGCAATATGGACCATTTTTACAACATAACTCATCAAGACTTCAAGGCTATGAATGTGGCAATGGACAAGTCCCATGCTCACTCAAAATATACAGTTATCCAAGCCATGAATAATAAAACATGTCAAGACTTAGCATATGACCATGAACACTAACAAAAGCATGGAAAATGACATCATGCAATATGTTCATGACCTAAGTCTCAAATACTAATGGTATGCTATGTGCACTCCATAAACTCCTCCAAAAAGCCATGCAATCCATATGCACCGCATGCCAATCCAACGTCCACTATACGGGCTTCTTGCCCGAAGCTCCTCCCGGCTCATAGTGACCTGAAATGTGGTCCCCCAAACACGGGGTGAGATATACGGATATATCTCAGTAAACCAATGGAGCTAGAGGCTCTCTCCACTCCATGGCTCACTAAAATGTATCAAAATGACATAATATGCTATGCAAGTAAAACAATATCACCATCCACCTGGAGACACCCAAGAACATCCACTCATGGATTCATGTTCAAGGACTCCATCATATAACTCCCGAGACAGTCCTGGCGCCTCTCCCATGGTTGAGACGACTCCATGGCAATACCCAACCGGAACTCCTCATGAGCCCTATCCGGCGGACGTCCCCCGCTTGGATCATCCTGATGTCGCTCCCAGAGTCAACACCATGGCATTCCAACTGGCATTCTCCCGTAGGACGAATCCAGCGGATGTCCAAACCAAACACACGTCAACTGGCCAGTGACCAAACAATTTTTCACAAAATACAAGCAATATGCATACAAGCACACAAACACATCATGTCATCACTACATAATCCAACCACAACCTTCCTCTAGGTGTGGTGGAGCTCACTAGGGATTAAACCCAAGTTCCAAGAGTTTACCTTAACACGAGCAACACCGTTCCAAACGTATGCTCCAAATCAACTTTTCTCAAATCCAACCGTGTGAGGCACCCTACAACAATCATCAAATCCCAATTACACAAAAACTCATTTTTCATCAAAATTCCCCAAAATTCTCTAAGTTAAAAACCTAGATTTTTCACCAAAATTTAACATAGCATTTCTAGCTTACAAACATGATTCTAAGACCTTTTCATCTAATAGCATTTTTCCATTTGGGCTCTCTATCATCACACATCTAAAATCAAAGCTTTGAACACATATTCATAGATCTAAGAAATCAACTATCAAAAGACCACAAATATACTTACAATGGGTAGTATGATCACCACCAAGGCTTCACTAAACCATTTGAAGCTCAAAACTCCAAGAAATCTCAAAAACCTCCAATGGGTCGGATCTGACTTTGCTTAAAACGTGGCCAAAGAGATGGATTCAAGGCTTCTAAGTACTACCAATGGCTTTGGAAGGTTGTTTACGATAGATTTCAACACCAAAATCAAGCGATTCGGTGGAGAAACGAAGAAATGGGAAGAAAATGGAGAAATGGTGAAAATGGTGACTTTGGCCTCTTTTGCTTGCTGTGAGCGCACGGGTGAGGGAGGAAAGAAGAAGGAAAAGAAGGAAGAAAAGGAGGTGGGGCCAAGTGACTTCGGTCACGCGGGTCCCACACGCGATCTAACTTTAACTCCGATAAAATTTCCGATCACAAATCCTTAATCTAATTATTTTTCCAGTCCATGACATATTTTTCTTTCTCCAAAATAATGATAAAAATTTCACACCTATCGGTACACTCACAACTCAGTATTTTAACACTAAAAAATCACTATTCATCGATTTTTCTCAAATTTGCCTATTTACTCAATTTTTCGCCCTGATTCCATTTCCAACCTTACTTTTGTCATTTGAAATCTCAACTCAATATTTAAGCCTCTTATCACACGGTTGGCAAATTACAATTTTGCCCTTTTTGCCCCTTTTGGCCATAATACCTGGATTTTCACTAATCCATCAACTTACATCTTACAATATAATATTAAAATAAACATTTAAATACTTGAGGTGTTATAATACCATTATCAACAACACTATTTTTTAAGTGTGGGATTCTGATACCCAAGAAAGCTTATTTTTCTATTTCTCTTTCTCTGAAATAAAGTCTTGACTCTCCCAAAGACCAGTAAGACCATAGTACATTGAATTTCTGAATTGATGGCGACACTCAATTATCAGAAGCAGTGCAAGAAGCGAGGAACAATCACCAGGAAGTGAGGGACAATCACCAGGAAGCAGCTGTCTTTGTAAGTATGCATGCTTCACATATGTTGTTTGCTATTTTCATAGGAATAATTTTTTGGGTGTGATTTTATTTTCCATCATGCTATGAAGAATAATTTGGGTGTTCCTTTGTTTACTGACAATGTCTTAATATTATACCAAATCTACTGCAATATATGTGTTCATGATAAAGAAATCATATTAATTTTTATGCTCTTATGTATTTTTTTGTCTTCCAACCTATCTAGGTGTATATTGTATCTTCGATGTAGTTAAGGACACTTTAAGGGGCAATATATTCATTTTTGTAGTGTCATATTGCATTCGAAGATATGTTTAGTTAGCACAATTCGGGCTTTAGTACCCTCCACAAGGGTAGTTTTGGGGCATTCAACTTAAAGGGGAAACATTCATTTGTAGTGTCATATTGCATTCCAGGATACATTTAGTTAGCACAATTCGTTCTTTAGGACCCTCCACAAGGGTTCTTTTGGGGCATTTAACTTTAAGGGGAAAAATATTCATTTGTAGTGTCATATTGCATTCAAGATGTGCTTAGTTTGAACAATTCATTCTTTAGGGCCCTCCATAAAGGTTCTTTTGGGGCATTCAACAAATGGGGGTTGAATGAATTTCTGCCTTCTGCATAAGGTTAAAACGTGTACTGAAGATCAATAGAATTATTTATAGACCTGAACTTGTGATGTTTCTAGTGTTGAGATTTTTATTGGGTTTCTCTAACATTACAGGGTGTTGGCGTTGCTGTTGAAGGTGAGCCATCATCTTCAGCTCGGTATGCACTGGATCAGGATATGCTTTCTGGATCTAAACAAAGGGTATACATAATTGTGATTATAAGTCCTTTCATTTCAGTGTACATTCTATATTTCTTTTTCAGAGATATGTTCCTGGATTTCACATTTTTTCCTTCCCCATTTTTAGCAGGCATTAAAACGTAGAAGCTCTATATTAGATAATGATATAGGATCTTTTGGTCCTATACGCCGAATCCATCACAAGTCTAATCTTCTGTCTTCTAAAGGCTTGACCTTACCTCATTCAAGGGCAACTACCTTTGCTCGGGTTCATGAAAATGGCTTTGTGACCCCAAGATCTCATGGAAGATCAGCAATATATAGTATGGCTCGAACACCTTATGCCAGAGTTTATCCAACATCTACGCTCAAGGTTTGCCATTTACTAAATGGTATTTTGGATCATGATGTTTCTAGTGTTGAGATTTTTATTGGGTTTCTCTAACTTTACAGGGTGTTGGCGTTGCTGTTGAAGGTGAGCCATCATCTTCAGCTCAGTATGCACTGGATCATGATATGCTTTCTGGATCTAAACAAAGGGTATACATATTTGTTTGTGATTATAAGTCCTATCCTTTCAGTGTACATTATATAGTTCTTTTTCAGAGATATGTTCTTGGATCTCACCTTTTTCCCCTCCCCATTTTTAGCAGGCATTAAAATGTAGAAGTTCTGTATTAGATAATGATATAGGATGTTTTGGTCCTATACGCCGAATCCGTCACAAGTCTAATCTTCTATCTTCTAAAGGCTTGACCTTACCTTATTCAGGCGCCCCCTACCTATAGCTAGGAACAGAGTTAGCATTGATGCTGCTCAGCAACATTCATCTTCCATGCAGAAGCCTATTCTATTGGGTAAAGTTAAGCATTGCCATACGAAATTGTCAGCAGAAAATGTTGACGACACCATGCCTAGTACTAGCTTTCCTCCTGTATCTTCAAAACCAAGCGAGATGGCCTCAAAAATACTCCAGCAACTTGATAAGGTAGTTTCTCCTGAAGAAAAATCATTGGAACCAAGGCTACCAATTATGAATGATAAATCTCCGACAAAGTTGTCATCATCCAAGTTACAAGTGGATTCATCAAAATTCCTGGATAGCATACGAGATAATGAATTAGACAGCACACTTGGAAATTTGTCTGCTAGTGCTCAAAAGTTAACATCAAAGATAAACAAGGTTGAAAATGGTCCATTAAAGCTTGCTGCTCCTACTGATACACATGCTACAGTCCCAAGGAATCAAGTTGCGTCTATTGTAAAAGCTGGAGATTCTTCTATGACAGATCCTGTTTCTTCTGATCCACAAAAAAAGAGGGCATTCCATATGAGTGCACATGAGGTTTGATATTTTGCAACTGTTTGATGGTTTCCTGTAGTTATCTTGATCTTAAATATTAGAAATTCTTATGTGACTTATATATATTTTATATATATATATATATATATATATATAAATATATATTAGTGGGAAGAGCTGGTACTATTAATCTTGTTGTTTATTTGTTGCTTTTTCCATTAGTCCCAAATCATGATTTGTGAAGCTATAGCTAAGATTTTTATTTTGTTGTTTATAGTGATTTGTTGCTTTTTTCCATTAGCTCCCAAATTATGATTTGTGAAGCTATAGCTAAGATTTTTATTTTGTTGTTTCTTATACATTTGGTTTTGATTCCTGATAGAATAAAGTGAGTTAATTTTCAAATGAAAAATATGACTCAATGTTAGATGATGTTTGTTTACTATCTTCTCTCTCTCTTTTTCTGCCTTAAAGGACTATCTGGATGATGATGCCTTCCCTAATGGAGCCGTTCCTTGTCATCCACAAAAAAAGAGGGCATTCCATATGAGTGCACATGAGGTTTGATATTTTGCAACTGTTTGATGGTTTCCGGTAGTTATCTTGATTTTAAATATTAGAAATTCTTATGTGACTTATATATATTTATATATATATAAATATATATTAGTGGGAAGAGCTAGTACTATTAATCTTGTAGTTTATAGTGATTTGTTTCTTTTTTCCATTAGCTCCCAAATTATGATTTGTGAAGCTATAGCAAAGATTTTTATTTTGTTGTTTCTTATACATTTGGTTTTGATTCCTGATAGAATAAAGTGAGCTAATTTTCAAATGAAAAATATGATTCAATGTTAGATGATGTTTGTTTACTATCTTCTCTCTCTTTTTCTGCCTTAAAGGACTATCTGGATGATGATGCCTACCCTACTGGAGCCGTTCCTTGTCATCCACAAAAAAAGAGGGCATTCCATATGAGTGTACATGAGGTTTGATATTTTGCAACTGTTTGATGGTTTCCTGTAGTTATCTTGATCTTAAATATTAGAAATTCTTATGTGACTTATATATATATATATATATATATATAAATATATATTAGTGGGAAGAGCTGGTACTATTAATCTTGTAGTTTATAGTGATTTGTTTCTTTTTTCATTAGCTCCCAAATTATGATTTGTGAAGCTATAGCAGAGATTTTTATTTTGTTGTTTCTTATACATATGGTTTTGATTCCTGATAGAATAAAGTGAGTTAATTTTCAAATGAAAAATATGATTCAATGTTAGATGATGTTTGTTTACTCTCCCTCTTTTTCTTCCTTAAAGGACTATCTGGATGATGATGCCTACCCTAATGGAGCCGTTCCTTGTCATCCACAAAAAAAGAGGGCATTCCATATGAGTGCACATGAGGTTTGATATTTTGCAACTGTTTGATGGTTTCTTGTAGTTATCTTGATTTTAAATATTAGAAATTCTTTTGTGACTTATATATATATATATATATATATATATATATATATATATATATATATATTTGTGGGAAGAGCTGGTACTATTAATCTTGTTGTTTATAGTGATTTGTTTCTTTTTTCCATTAGCTCCCAAATTTTGATTTGTGAAGCTATAGCTAAGATCTTTATTTTGTTGTTTCTTATACATTTGGTTTTGATTCCTGATAGAATAAAGTGAGTTAATTTTCAAATGAAAAATATGATTCAATGTTAGATGATGTTTGTTTACTATCCTCACTCTCTCTCTCTCTCTTTGAGCATGGAGGACAGTATGGCTGAGGACACAGTTCAAGCAGCTCCCCCCGCCACTCCTGTATTTGGTCAACAACCTGCCCCAATTAAATAAGATTTTGTATTTGGAGCATCAACTCCAACCGGAGCAAGTCCTTTCTAGTATGTGAGTCAACAGAATATTGCTCCACAGATGCATGTACAAGTGTTGTAGTGTGGCATGCTTTAACTAAGTAAAGAACTATGAACCATGAAATTGACAATATGTGATTTGTAGTAACCAGCTGATCATAATAAATGTTGATATTCTATGTAATACGTGTATTGGCGATGTAGAATTATTAACACACATTTTCACCTAAGCACTTGCATTTGGCTTTTATTTCCTCTCGAAAGGAACACTCACCTGAGATGCGTGTTATATATATATATATATATATATATATATATATATGCAAGCCGAGTGTGCATCAGCAAGTTGAAGATGGGATAGAAGAGTTGGTAGGCTAAGCATTATCTAATGGCAAACTCAACTAGGCATTCACGATTTGCTACATTATTTATGTATCATTGGTGTTTTTATGTTCATAGAATGAATGTACATAAAACGTCAAATTCAACAACTACGAGAATTTTTAGTAAAGGTCCACTAGTATCTGTGATTCTTACTTCTTGTGTGTTTAATTGGATCTTACAAATTTCAAATAAATTTTGATATTGGTTTTAAATAAATTAATAGCCTTAGAAATCTTTGGGAGTTGGGACAAACAACTTTTTTGGGAAACTCAACAATGACGAATTATTGATTGGGCGCCTTTGTATATTTTTTATGAATATGCTCAAATTTTTTTTTATGATAATTGTATAACTTTTTTTAGAAAAATGAAAACCCTAAAAGAATAGATGTAGTATATTTCTCAAAATATATTCTGAAAAATTGATATATCACAAAATTTTCAAAAAATGTTTTATTCTCTTTCTACTTTTATTTCAACATCTAGATTAACAAACCTACTAATTACCAAATATTAAATTAGTAAATTCAAAAAAATACTTCAACGGGAAATTTAATAAATTGAAGTAAAATAA
>JAVKPL010003859.1:0-20851 GCA_032173675.1 Gastrolobium villosum
CTGAGCCAGTTCCTTTGTCCTTCATTCTTCCTCCTCTACCGCTCGGACAAGGTTCGAGGTCTGTTTTAAATCGGATCCCACCTTTCCAGTTGAGTAATAGTTCTTCCAGCATTTCTTCATCCGACCTGGGTTTTCCCATGTCGGTTGTCCCTTCTGATTTTGATGACTCGGCATCCAGTCAGGTGCCTTTTGTCGATCTCCTTAGTAGTTCTGATGACTCTGTCCCTTTTTCTTGGAGTCCAGGCCCGTTACCATCTGATTTAGATGATTCCAGGTCAAGTCAGGTTGATTTTATTTCTGATCCAACTCCTTCGTGTTCCAGGGACCTGACAATGGAAAATTCTGATGTTGATGAGTGGGTTCTTCTAGAAATCCTTCATATGCGGTCTGAACCCCAGCCGACGTCTCCCAGCTCCCTCTTGGAAATCCCGACGGGGTCGATCTTCTCTACTGCGGGTGATTACCCGGTATGCGCAGGTCCTATATCGGACGAGCCCTGCTTCTTCTTTTTTACCGGGATCTGGTCACCAAGGTCGGAATTCGGCTTCCGTTCACAGACTTCCAGATGGCTGTGTTGCGACGGATTAGAGTAGCGCCCTCACAACTCCACCCCAACTCATGGGCTTTTATCCGTGGTTTTTAGCAATTGTGCTCTTACCTTTTCCTTCCCTTTACAGTCTCCCTTTTTTTTTTCTTTTTTGATGTTTACACGACTCGGAGTGGTGCCGAGTTAAAAGAAAGGAAAGGGTGGGTTACCTTCCAGGGACTCCTGGCAGGGGAATTTTCATCCCTTATTCACAGTCCTTCAAAGGCTTCAAGAATGCCTATTTTAGCTGGCCTCACGCCCTTATTCCCTCCCATGGTTTGGCAAGGAACTGCTGGATGATGGGAACCTTTTATGCCACTTCGAGCTGTATTGGACGCGAAAACATTACCGACGTCGTCCAAAAAATTACGCCACTCCCCTGACCGCGCTTTCCCGAGACGAGAGGTTCGCAGTGCGAATTATAATCGAGTATGTTGATGATTATGGCATCATCGACTTAAGTCGGATAGTAGATAAGTTTGGAGACGATGCCATTTATGAGTTCGGTATGTTTGTCAAGTTTATGTTACGTTTGATAACTACCTTTTGTAACACCTTGATAATACGTTTTTCTTATTTACAGTTGGCATGACGTCGGCTGAATACAAGAAGTATCTACCCAAGAAATCCGGCAAGGGGAAGTCGCGAGAGGCTGCCCCTCTCGAACCCGAAGCTTCTAAACGACGACGGGTAGATATCATCTTGGGTGAGGACCTGCCTGCTGACGAGGTCCTGTTGAGGTTCCTGTTACCCCCTCTTCGCCGAGTCCAGCTCCTATTCCTGCTGCCCAGGGTAACCTTCTTAGCTTAGAGCCCGGGGAGCTATGGAGGTCGGGTGTCTCGGACCGTCTTAGGGCGGCTTTGAAACCCCCTCTGAGTCTCTTTCTGAACTCTGGCCTGACTTCCACTGTAAGGGCCATGCTGAAGCGGATGGAGGAGGATGCCTTGAAGATGACTTCAGTAATTCAAATCTTTCAAGACCTTCTCCAAAACCTGGACCAGGCTAATGCGGCCAAGTCGTCCCTTACTTCTAAGGTCGTGGAGCTAGAGCAGTCTAAGTCCGACCTGGAAGCCAAAGTTGGAGAGCTGCAGAAGGAGGTGGAAACGGCGAGGAAGAGTTTGGAGTTGGCCAACGCCAAGGTCAGCGAGCTGAGCGCTGAGAAAGAAACCTTTTCCAAATCTCTAGGAGATAAAGATGTCCAACTTCAGGAACTCCGGACTCAGCTCGATCAAACGACCGCCGATTTTGAGGAGGCTAAGACCGTGGTGGTTAACGCGGCCGTCCAAGCATTTGACAATGCTATTGCTCAGGCCCGAGTTCTGAACCCCGGGTTTATTGAAGCTGGAATGGACGTGTCTTATGAGGTGAAGGACAGCGTCATTGTTCTGGGATCTCCGGGTTCCGAGGAGGAGGCCGAAACTAGAACCCCTTAGGTTTAGTTTATTTTTGTAGTATCTTGTAAACCTTGCCGTGTTCAGTTCGGCTTTTGAATTTATAAACTTACTTTTGGTTGACCCGAGATTGTCAATTTGTTATACCATTTTGGTCTCATCTTTATTTGTCTTTGCAAATTGCGAGTCCCTGATGGCCGATCTAGAAAGTATATTAGTTTCTTTTTGTTCGTCAACAAAAATTTGTTTCTTTAATGATCGTGACATGTCGGAATCATAAATGGAAGCGTTTAGTAATAACTGCTCATTTATTCATAATGAAAATTTCTTTACAAATCCGAGCTTTATAGCCCGCTTATTTGCCTTGAAATAAAATCTACCTAATGACTGAGCTCAACGACCCGCCTTATTTACGTGGACAAGAGTCTAGCACCTGACTACGCTTTTAAACCTAACTGTAATAGGTCTTTAGCTTGTCGGCATTCCAAGTTCTTTTTACTGGCTTCTTGGATAAAGTTTCCAAAGTGTAGGCTCCCTTTCCGAGATTATCCTTAACCCTGTAAGGGCCTTCCCAGTTTGCTACGAGCTTTCCATCTTTGGCATTTTTATTACCAATGTCAGCTCTTCTCAGAACTAGGTCGCCGCTCTGAAATGACCAAGGTCTCACTTTCCTATTAAACCTAGCCGTAACTAAGCGCTTAGCCATCATATTTTTATATCTGGCGTTCTCCCTGCATTCATCCAATAGGTCTAGCTCAATCAACAATGCTTCCTCATTTTGGCCTTCAGTGCCTTGCAATCTTTGTGCCCTTCTCCAGGACGGTTCTCCGATCTCAACCGGAATCATTGCTTCACAACCATATGGACCTCCCTTTTGTTTTCTGGCTGTTTCATTTCCAATACCGCCCTGCATTTGTCGGGATTTGCTTCTATTCCTCGATTCGTAAGCATGAACCCTAGGAATTTTCCTGCTGGTACTCCAAATGCACATTTGGCTGGGTTCAGCCTAATCTTCCGAGCTCTTAGTTGTTCGAAAGTCTCTCCGAGGTCAGCGATGTGTGCTGAAGTGCTTATTGACTTGACGATCATATCGTCAATGTAGACCTCCAGATTTCTTCCGATCTGTGCCTGGAAGACTCGGTTCATCATTCTTTGATAAGTGGCCCCAGCGTTCTTGAGGGCTAAAGGCATAACATTGTAACAAAAATTTCCTTTTTCAGAAATGAAAGCTGTCTTCTCGTGGTCATCTGGATGAAGGGCAATTTGATTATATCCCGAGTATGCATCCATAAATGAAAGCAACTGGAAGCCAGATGAGTTATCAACTAGCTGGTCAATGTTAGGCAATGGATATGAGTCCTTTGGGCAGACCTTGTTTAGGTCTGTGTAATCAACACAAATTCTCCATTTTCCACTTGGTTTTTTAACCATTACTACATTTGACAGCCAAGTGGTGTACTGTATTTCACGAATAAATCCGGCCTCCAGGAGTTCGTCCACATGCTCACTTAGAGCTTGCTGTCTGTCCACCCCAATCTTCCTTTTCTTTTGGGATACCAGCTTTGCTCCCGGAGACATTGAGAGCTTATGGCAACAAAAGGCTGGATCAATTCCAGGAATTTCCGAGGCCTTCCAAGCAAATACGTCAGAATTTTTCTTTAGGAATGATACGAGTTCGTTTTGAAACTCTAGCTCCAAAGACTTTCCGACCTTTGTATGGCCTTGGCCGTCACCGCGGATCTCGACTTCTTGTAATTCGCCCTCAGGTTGCGGTCGAGGCGATTGTAGCTCCTCTCTCATGTCGAGCTCGACTAAGTTGACCTCTCTGTCGGTCGTCCTGAAGGCCCGGTCTTTTGATCCTTCCCCCTTACCCGGGGAGGGGATGCTGGGTCACCGTGATGGGCTCGTATAGTCTCATAATAACATTCCCTTGATTCTCTTTGATCTCCAGGAATGGTGATGATTTCGTTATTTGGCCCTGGCATCTTCATGAGTTGATGCTTAGTAGATATCATCATGTCCCAATCGTGAATGGTAGGACGACCAATGATTACGTTATAAGAAGAGGAAGTGTCTACTACCACGAAACGAACTCTCTCAGTACGGAAGGAATCCTTCGTGCCAAGAGTTAGTTTGAGGTCGATATAACCTTTCGGTGGGGATGGTGCTCCATTGAACCCCAGTAGCTCGGTAACACATGGCTTTCATGTCCTTCTCGTCCAAATTCATTCTCTTGAAAGCATCCCAGAGAATTATATCCGCACAGCTTCCGTGGTCGAGGAAAATTCTCCTGACTCGGCAGTTGACTAGCACTCCAGTGACTACCACTCCGTCAGAATGTCCTGGCACGACCCTTGCCAGCTCTGCTCTGGTGAAGTATATAGGAGTGGGTTCAGGTTAGTCGAGCTTTGGCTTAAAAGTTGGCCTGTCTCTAATGGACATGACCTCCTTTAAGTATTTCCTTCGGGCGTTCGCCGAGTCTCCTCCGCCACCCAATCCCCCACTAATCACATTGCATTCAAACTCTGCTTCGGGAAAAATCTCCGCTCTGTCGTCGACTTCCTTGCCTTTGGCGTTGCGGTCTTGTCTCTGGTCTCTTTTGTCTCCACGCCTCGGACTTCGGCTTCGGCTTCGGCTTTTTTGTCTGGGCTTGTTGTTTTTCTTACCCTGCGTACGAATTATGTACTGTTTCAACTTCCCTTCTCTGACGTGTTTTTCAATTGCATCTCGAAGGTCCCAGCAGTCGTCCGTGATGTGGCCATTTTGGTCATGGAACGCACAATATTTGCTCTTGTCAAGTCCGCTCTTTGCTTTGAGGGGACGAGGTCGATCGACGTTTCGCATCTCGGTTTGCGCTACTTCTCTCCAGATCCTGGATCTGGGCACGTTTAGTGGGGTGTAGTCTTCAAACTTCATTCTAAGAGAGCGATCTTCTGTCTTCTTCTCGCGAGCGTCGTTTCCTTTTTTGGACCCCTTGTGGTCCCGATCTCTACCGTTTTTCTTATTTGGACTCCTTCTTGACGGGCTCCGCCCACGAGACTCGACGTAAACCTGCTGCATATCCTCCACGTCGATGTATTTGTCCGACCTACGTCGGAACTCTTCGAGGTCATTGACCGGGTTCTTGTAGATCGACCTTGCGAGTGGGGAGTCACCATCTAATCCCGAAATGATTAGGTGGAGGTGCACGGCTTCGGTGAGACCGCGGACCTTCAGTGCTGCATCTTTGAATCGATCAAGGTATTTTCTTAATGATTCATTATCTTTCTGACGAATTCTTCCTAGCGCGTATGCCGGCATGGGATGCACTTTGCTAGTTGCGAAGTTGAGGCGGAAAGTCCGCGCTAAGTCTTCAAACGAGTCAATTGAATTTTTGGGCAGCCTGGTGATCCAGGTCATTGCCTGTCCTGTTAGGGTTGTTGCGAAAATTCTGGCCTTGATGGGTCCTGTGATCCCATTAAACATCATTTCAGTTTTGAAAGCCTCCAAGTGGGCTTCCGGGTCTTGACTCCCATCATATGGAGGTATTCTGGTGCTTTTGAATCTTGGGGGGATGGCCAGGTTCATTAGTCTTTCCGTGAATGGGCTATCATTAGCTTCATCGTCATTCAGATAATTTTGGTTGGTGGCATTGTTCTGGACTCCTACCTCTTGTTGATTGCCGAGGTGAAGAGCCAGAGTTTCCAGGACATTGACTTCGGCAGCGGGGGCGTTATGGGGTTGGGTACCTCCGTTGCCTGCATTAGCGTTTCCGCCAGTATTTTGGTGCTGGTTTCCCCCGTCCTGAGCTTGTGATCCGCTTCCGGTTCCGCCTTGAGCGGTCCGGTTTCGTAATTCAGCTTCAAGCGTTGCCATTCTTTCAGCATCTAATCGTTGTTGGGTTAGGAATCTGTTTTCCATTTCCTGCATCCGTTGGAGGATTGCTCCCATCGCCAGTGAAGTTACATTCGGTGGCTCAGATGGGCGGGTTACAATTGTTGTGTTTCCGATTGGTGGTCTAGGAGTCCGCCCCTGTAATCCGACCTCCTCGACCTGTACGTCCACCAGAACCGGGCTAGCGGAAGCCTGGAGCTGCTCCAAACCAGACATTTGGGATGGCCCCTGAGCATTGCCCGACGTGGATCGTGTGTTGGTCATGGTGTTATGGGAATCGAATTTTACCGAGTCCCCACAGACGGCGCCAATGTTAGGTCCGAGGTAGACCGTATTGCTATACCAGATGGTATGCGCTCAGAGATGATGTATATGCCTGATATACTGGGCTTAAATGCCGAGGTCCCAATCACTGTGCACAAGCAATAGGCTTTACAACCAGGGGTGGTGTGTGCACAATGAGTGGAATAAGCTAGGCGATTCAGATGTGTGTACCTGGGATGTCTGAGCTCTTATTTATAGGGATACCTGGCTAGGTTGCTGAGCTCCCACAGTTGAGATTCGGTCCGACTTAGTCGGCCTCAACTAGTTTGTTCCATCTGTTGAGATCTGGCAATATCTCTTGACGAGATATACTTGGGCGGCGATTTTCAGAGACTCATCCGTAACAGTGAGTATCTTTGCTCCTGATTCTTGAGCATTCCATAAAGATGAATTGCTTTGTTTCTTTTGCTTATTGTCTTATTTCCAGAACAACCCTCAGAGATTTTTATGGGCATCAATTAAATAATTTTTTACTTATAGTGAATCTTCTCATGTATTATTTAAGGATTTTTTTTTTATGTTATAAAAGAATTATTTTTTCTTATTAATGATTTTTTTTTTGGTAAGCTGATCTTTTAATCTCCTACATAAAATATGTTTATAACAAAAAAAATTCTCTTACTGAATGAGAAAATTAAAACTCATTATTTAATATGATCATATTATATAAAAAAATTATAATTATATAAGAATGAATCAATAATTATAAAAAAAGTAGGCTAAATTATGTAAAACCACCTTATCAAAAAATCATATTTCAAATAACCTCCTACACTTTGAATTGCTACAATTAAACCCCTCAAGCTTATATCAATTAAACGGTAAGATATTCTAACTATTAAAAATTCTCACTACTAACTTACTACCCATCACATCATCATTGGATCAAAAGAGAATTAAGAAAAATTTTGAAGCGAGAGAAAATGTTAATCTAATGGTGATTAGATAGGAAGTAAGTTGGTAGTAAAAAATTTTGATAATGAGAATACCTCTCATCGTTAAACATATCTAAAAATTGTAATACAAAAATACCCCTCAAATCATCACCAACCACACGGCCATCTGCCACCGTAACGGAATTGCATAAATCTCTCTTCTGCCACTGCAAAACACTCCACAGCTCCCCCCAAAAATTGAATTTTTACTGCTTCTGAGATTCTTAAATTTAAAATGTTTTTAGTATTTCTCATATGGGTTTTGATCATACTTTTTCGGATATTTATAGAATCTAGAATGTGGGGTTTTTATGTATTGAAGTGAATCCTATCCATGATGATGGTTTCAGTGAAGACGATACATATTGTTGATATCTCTCTCTCCCTATGAAATGACAACGTCGATGGTGGAGCTGACGACGTTTCCAGTGAAAGAAAGAGCTCACAATTCGGAACAAAGCTTGTATTCATATGGCCATTATTCTGATGCCATCAACAATGTCAATGCCAGGAGTGAAGAAACTATTGTTCGTGTCTCTATTCTTCTATTTTCTATGAATCTATTTATTCCTCTTTGTTATAATGTCCTCTTTGATGCGCGGTGTTCTACCGGATTTATGGGAACTGAATTTTTAAAAATTTTAAATTTCTAAATATTATCATAAATTGTTTGTAAAAATTATATCTTTTTTTGAAATTCAACAAATAAAAATTTCCCGATAAATAAAGATGTCTTTCTATTCCTATATTTTCTGAGTTTCTCTTTATCATCTCTCTTTTTCGAGTCTACATATTGTCCAGTGGTTCTCACTTTTTTGGTTGTTGGTTCTTTCACATTGATTTTAGGGAAATATAATTGTAATGTTGCCGGAAGAGTAATAATATTTCCTGCACTAACATCGATCGTCGTGCTTAACTCTTTTTTTTTTATTTTTTTTTTTTAATTTGTGGGTCTTGCTTTAAATTATGTGGCACGGGAAATATTTTTTATGCTCCAAGACCATTTAATATTTTGGTGTTCTTTATCACAATATTGGTTTTTTCTTTCCTTTTTTATTCTTATTATTTTTTTTCTTTTTTAATTTTATCCTCCCCTTTATAGTAAAGAACTGCCTAAAAAATGATAGTCCCAGATCACAATAAATTGTCCACTGGGCAAGAATTTGATACTTGATAGTCTTCCCTTTAACATGATACTAGCAATCCCCTTGATTTTAATAATGTCAAGATAAAGCATCACAAACTTCAAGGGCTGCTAAGAGGACTATTCAGGGTGAAAATATTGTCATTCCTTATAACAATATTATGTCGAAAAATGACACAAACACTTGGGTATGCAATTTATGTCGAAAAATTACAAAGGGAGGGATCATTAGAGCCAAAGAGCATTTAATGAGAAAGAAGGATAATTTTGCAGCTAGCAACATAGAAAGGAAATCACAAAAAAAAAGCTTTGGACATATACGTGTAATATAAACGAAGCAAGTTAGTAACAAGATTCCAAAACGTGTGAGATCATGATCTTTCTGAGATATGGTGATAATGGAGAGCAGCTTGAAAACCCGAAAGCGTTGCGGTTTTTATTTTACATTTTCTTAATAGTTTTTCGATGAGGGACGAGTGGTAACATGTAACCGGTGGCCACAACCACAGTGTTATGGAGTGATAAAGGGGTATTTTTGTCTGAAAATATTTAAACATATTTAATTATTCTAATTTTATAATATAAGGAGATTTTTTGTTTCAATTGAAAGTAAAGGGAGGTTATTTGTAAAATTACTAAAGTAGAGGCTGGTGTTATGTAATTTAGCCAAAAAAGTAAGTAGTCACCACAAACGTACCACATTTGCAGTAAATTAGTACGGATAACTTTTTGTCAATTTTTATTGTTAGCGTGATATTTAAGTAAATTTTTTTAAAAAAATATGACAAATGGGTTACTGTTCCTCCTTTTTATATGGTTGTTTTGAGAAAAATCCAAAATTGTAACCAATCATAAATTCCTATAATGACAAACGCTTCTCATCCTTTAAATGTAAAGGCTATATATAAAGAACATGTGGTGATGCGGAATTTCCATAATTTACTCAACCTCAATAATGGTGTGTTTTCATGTCAAATTAATTGTCTCTATATTGGAATATTAAAGTATTTCCAACTGGCACTGTTCGACAATTACCAGATAAAAAAATTGCATTGTTTGGCCTCAACTTTTTCAGAGAGAAAAGATAAGATACAATTACTTTCGCAACTTTAGTAACCTCACATCACATGCAGCTACTAACCCTGAAATCCAAACAAACAAAAAAAGCATAAACAATAATAGCCAACACCACTCCAAAATCACATGTAACTCTTACAATTCTTCCTTCTTGGTAACACATTTTCACATGACCCACATAAATGTAAAAACTCAAAAATATTTTCACTACCATTTATCATCTCCAAGTCCCACATAACGTGCATATCTATTAATAGAATCCTTTAAAAAAAGGGTATGAAGAAAAATACAAAAAATTAAAATTATCATCATTCTGTGGTGTGAGTGGAAGAAGAGTTAGGTTCAATCTTCCTCAACTGAATCCCATTCTTGTGTGACTCATCTTCATAATCATAAGCAAACCCACCATGTCGGGTCAGATCCATACCCGCAAGCTCATCCTCAGTGGAGATCCGAAGCAGCTTCAATTTATTCAAAACAAAAAACAAGGGACCCATAGTAGCACTAACCCAACCCGTGATAACCAAAATCTGAATCACATGCGCCGCCAACAACTTCCCTCCACCACCCATAAACAACCCATAAGGCCGACCCGGTTTATCCGGGTAAACCTGATTCACAAACTCTTCTTTAGCAAACAAACCCGTGAAAATCACACCCCACGCGCCGCACCCTCCGTGTAACTGCGCCGCCTCTAACGGATCGTCAAACTTAACCTTCTCCGCTAACTTATTAAACCCAATCAAAACAACCGCCGCAACAAACCCACAAACGATGGCGGCCCATGGCTCAACAACTGAACACCCGGCGGTTATTGCGGCGAAACCGCCTAACAAACCGTTACAGACGTCAGTTACGTTCCAATGACCGGAAAGTACCCTTTTCCCAAAGAGGGTTGTTAGTGCTGCGGTTGAGCCAGCCAATGTGGTTGTGACAGCTGTCCTACCCACCGCACTCCATTGACCGTAGTAGTTACCAGAATCATAAGCGTGTAGAATCTTGGTGAAGGAACCAGGGTTAAAACCGTACCAACCGAACCAAAGCATGAAGGTTCCAAGCACAACCAAAGAAGCGCTATGGCCACGAAGCGCGATGGCTTTACCGTTATGATCGAATCTTCCGATTCTAGGACCTTCGATTAGGGCTCCCCATAGCCCGGCCACGCCGCCGACCATGTGAACGACGCCGGAGCCGGCGAAATCGATGACGCCGGAGCCGAGGAGGAGGTTTCCGGTGTTCGTCGCGCTGGCCCAACCGTCGCCGGACCAGAACCAGTGAGACACCACCGGATATACGAATCCGGTGAGGAAGGATGAGTAGATGAGGTAAGCGACGAACTGTGTTCTCTCGGCGATGGATCCGCTGGTGATTCCGGCGGCGGCGATTGCGAACGCCCATTGGTAGAGGAAGTAGCTGTAGTCGAAGGTTACCGACGGGACGTTTTTGAGGCCGAAGAAGTGTTTTCCGATGAAGCCGTTGGACGGTGTTCCGAAGGCGGAGGCGAATCCGAAGAGGTAGTAGAAGAGGCCGCCGGCGGCGGCGTCGAGGACGTTTGTGAGCATGATGTTCATGGTGTTCTTGGCGCGGACGGAGCCGGCGCAGAGCATGGCGAAGCCGAGCTGCATGGAGAAGACGAGGTAGGCTGAGAAGAGGAGGTAGGTGTTGTCCACCGCGAACGCCGTGTCGGTGAGTTTGTTGTTCACGGCGGCGAATTGGTCGCATATGAATTTTCCGGCGGCGACGGCGTTCGTCGCGTTCGGACCCAAGTACTGAGCCAGTTGCTCCGGCGAACAAGTTGGAAACGACATTTTTGTCGAAAAATTAAAAAAGGAAAGAAAGAAAAAGCTTAGTTTGAAGATTTGGAGAAGAAGTGTACTTTGTGGACTACAACATAGACCGGCGTCCGTTTTAGTTGATATATATATATATATATATACAGAGAGTGGAAGAAGACTTTTCAATTTTTCACATTCTTGGGTTGTTTTTTAAGCAATAAAATTCTAAAACAAAATAAAACTATATTTTAATACATTTTTTTTATCTATATCTTTTAAAACAAGCTGACATGCTTAATTTATTATTTATAAATAAGTTATTCATTACTTATACATGAGTTATTAAGTGGGGTAACTATTAAAATGTCACTGTTTATTAATTTTTTTATTTAAATTTCACGTGAATAATATTATTTTTCAATTTGTTACGGGGACAAGTTCGTTATCTGGTGTAGCGAACTCGATTTGATGATGTGTCATATTTTTAGTGGATAACAAGTATCAAATTTTTTCTTAAAAAAAATGTAGGTCGCTTATATGGTAGGCAAACTTAGTTAAATCGTCAAACAAAGATCGCCTGTGTCAGAAGCTGACACCACCAGCTTCCTAATACATCATCATGCATAATTCGCTACTGCTGCAAGCGACTTGCCTGCGTGGCAATTTGAAAAATTAGTTCAGAAAAGTAGCATTTAGGTAAGTTTGTGTGGAAATAATGACACAATGATCATTGTTCCTATTAACTGAGGAGCACTGGTGGTTGGAGTAAAACCCTTGATGGATGGGTTGATATCTTATTTCCTAATATCTTGGATATTAGTTTCGTTCTAATTTTTTATTAGCTGATTTGTTAGTAGATGATACGGGCTTTTTAAGTCTTTTGAAGTAAAATCCAAAACATTTACCGATTAATGTTTTTGATAAATTATTTATTAATATATTGTGAGTGAAACATATAAGGAAAGTGTGCATTACATCATGCATCATTTTATAAGTGACTTGTGCAAAAGTTATGTCTGTCGCATATCGCACTCTGTAAAACATGCATGGATGCTTGCGCAATTTGAATACCCAATTTTGTATAAGTTGAATATGAACATGATATGATATGCGACTTAGATTTTTTTTTTATGTATTTCACTCGTAATAGATTGATAAATAATTTATAAAAAAATTAAATCGTGGAATATTTATGTTTTTGCATAGGGGCGTAAATAGGTTAGGTTGGGCTAGGCTTTGTTTTAATTAGACCAAGCCTGCCTATTAGCCTGTGTAGGCCTCAAATTACAAGTCTGATCTGATCTATATTTATAAAATAAAAGTATTGACCTATGTCTGTTAGTCTGTTTAAGTCTATTAAATATTCAATAATTAAAGAAATAACTAAAATAATATTACTTTATTATTCAAAATTATTAAAATAATAATTTTATTTAAATAAATAATATGATATAGGCCGACTTGTAGGCTTATAGGCCCGACACGTACAAAAATCCTAAGCATGTTTTCTAAATAAGCTTTTTTAAAACCTAGGCGTGCTCTATTTTAATATTTATAATAGATCAAGTCTAACCTAATATAGGCGATGCCATAAGTCCCTCCATGCCAGGAATAAATCTTTGGTGTTACTGCTGCTCAGAGAAACCAGAAGAAAGATGAAGAAGAAAGAGAGAAAGAGAGAGAAGAGAAAAATGGAAAATATCTCATATTGTTTTATGTTGTTTAATATGTACACGTGACCCCCTTATAGGCTAAGGGATAGAAGCCACGTCACTGGTTCTGTTGAAACATAATTAGTTATTGTAACAAACTACACTTAATGAATTACAAAAATACCCTAATCAGACATTACAAATATATCCCTATGCTTCTACTCTAATAGTCCCCCTCAAACTCAGGGTGGATGAAACAAAGAGGGAGAATCAACCACACTGAGTTTGTCTCGTAGAACAGCAAAACGGGAGGCAGAGAGGCTTTTGGTGAGAGTATCAGCAATCTGGTCCACAGCAGGAATGTGACAGACTCAAATGTCTTTAGCCAGAACTCTCTCACGAACAAAAATATGTCAAGCTCCATATGCTTGGTACAGACATGAAGAATAGGATTGTGAGACAATGAAACTGTGCTGAGATTATCACAGAGAATCAGGGGAGTGGAGAACTGAATGTGAAGCTCATGTAGTAGAGACTTGAGCCAAAGAACCTCAGTTGTGGCAAGTGCAAGGCTACGATATTCAGCCTCAGTGCTAGACCGTGCAATCAATGTTTGTTTCTTGGACCACCAAGAGACTAAGTTAGATCCAAAGAACACACAGGCACCTGATGTTGATCTTCGATCATCTGGATCCCCTGCCCAATCAGCATCACAGAAGGCAGTGATAGATAAGAGATGGCTGGAATGACAAGGTTGCAGCAACATCCCATGCTTGAGAGTACCCCCGAAGATACCTTAAAATACGTTTGACAGTTGACCAGTATTCTTCAAGAGGCTGAGCCATAAACTGACAAGCTTTGTTCACTGCATAGCTAATTTCTGGCCTTGTCAGAGTTGCATACTGCAAAGCTCCAACAATGGAGCGATAAAATGAGGGGTCAGAGTAATAATTGGAACCATACTTAGACAACTTGCAGCCAGAAGGGAGGGGTGTAGAAATTCCTTTTGCTTCAGCCATATGGGCTTTGGTAAGCAAGTCTCTGATGTATTTGGACTGTGATAGAAAAAGGTGTTGCTCTCCGGCAAGTATACCGATCGCACAAGTAATAAAGTAGTAAGTATAGATCGTCTCCACAGGGATTGTAAAACAACTACTACGATAACCAATCTTCTTAAGTTGGACAAATCGATTGTTTGTTGACAAATAATTGTAATTTAAATTAAATGATAAGAAAAGTAAAAGACATGTTTTGATATTTTTGTTAAAAGGAATGAAATAAGAACGAAAATGAATGTTTTTTGTAAAAAGATATGAGAAAACACTGCAGCCAGGGTACAGTCACCAAATGATCCCGCTTTTTACTTTGGATTGATTCACAATATTCATTGAAATTAATAACTCAGACAAATTATCATCTTAAGAATAATTAGTTAGATCCCAATCCCTTGGTGATCTAACCCTTTAATTCAATTGGAATTCTAATCCCTTAGTAATCTCGCATTAAATTAAGCATCACGCGGATAAATCCAACGACTGCGATTTATACAAGTCTATCCCTAGAACATGCATAAATCGTCATCTTTATCTCCTTTCAGAATCAGAACCTCAACATTCCTATTGCGAACCCTAATCCCCAGAATATCATCCCCTATTAGTTTGATCAGATCTAACAAAAATAATATCAATATGCACAAGATAAAGATGAAGTATATTAAAATCAACATACAGAGTGATTCAATCCTTCGTATCAGATGTTCACAAAGGGATCATGACCCTGACTACAGTAAATAGATCTAGCCAATCAACATCATGATCGCTGATCTGAGATTCAACATAAACTTAAATAAAAGAGAAAGAAAAATACAAGAACGGAATGACGAACGACGAACACGAAGAACTCCTCTCTTCCTTGCCGAATCTGCCTCCAGGACTTTTTGTGTATCCCTTTTCCTCAAGGTTGAGTCTCTATTTATAAGAGACTTGACCTAATGCTTCCCAAATTCAAATCTTCAAATTCTCAAATGTTCGCGCCTCCCACGCTAGCAGCGTGGTTCCCGCGCTGCGTGGGAGGCTCTGCCAAATTTTTCTTCCCCACGCTGCAAGCGCGGTCTTCACGCTCTCAGCGCGGGGGCTTATGTCTAATTTGTGTCTTTCACGCTACAAGCGCCATTCCCACGCTTGTAACGTGGGCTTTTAGTTTTGCTTTGTCCTTTTTAACTTCAATTTGTGCAATTTTCCTGTGAAATCAACACAAAATCAGTATAACGCCTTATGTTCAGAGATTTGGACAAGTTTAACAGTTATTTTGCCTTTCTTGCATCAGATTGAGTCACATTCTTCCTCTTTTTGTCTTAAAATTCCTCATATGCTCATCGCATATCAAATAATTCCCAGATTTGAACTTTGCTGTCCCCAGCAATGTACAAGACTTAATCCAGGAAATTATCAATTAATCCAACATAACATCGTACAGCCAATCAATAGATCACTATATTAAGCATCAAAGAACTTTTAACAATGCCTTCTATTTTTATGAAAATATTAGAATCTAGCTTGAACACCCCTCACCAAGATAAACATATAACGCTCAACACTCAAGTGTTTGGGGAAGTGACAATCACTCAATCCATCACAGCAATAACATTACCATAAGCTTGATCATATTCTCAATTTCCTAAAGATGAGGAACATTAACACATGCACAATTGATCAAAAGGACTTCACAAGTTGTAACCTGGCTGGACTAAAGGTAGGAATTTATGGATAGTAGCTCAAGTAACAATGAGATTGAAATACTGATATTATTTCATTTTAACACCTTCAACTCATTTATTTTGCTCCACTAACATTCCCACAGAATTTCGGGAATTTAATTCCTTTCAGCCACATTTTCTTTATATTCACCCTTTTCCTTTTTCTCTTTTTATTTTAAGGGCACAATTCAGTTACCTTTCTTTACATTGACCCCTGTGGAGCTTACCTCAATTTCTTTGTTCCATTTGAAAACATCAATGATTCAATCTCAATTAAGGTAAGACAATAGGAATATGGCTAAGCATTAATCAGCAGGAATTATGAACAAAAAGGCTCAGGCTCAAAGGGGGTTAGCAATGAAGAAATTCATCTGGGTGGATTATTTGGCCATGGCTAACAGAATAAAATTTGCCTTAATCATTTCAATCAGTGCATGCATCTCAGAGAAACAAAGCAAGTTCTAAAATGCTATCACATTGAAGTCTCTCAGAATAAAATAAATGTTTAAGCACAAAACTTCACCAGCTATGATGTCAAGCTAGACTTCCAAAAGAAACATTAAGCATCATTAATTATTCAAGCACAAAATTCAGACACACAAGCTGAAATTTACTCATGCCCATACGATATCTTGCCAGAAGTTCATACAATGTATTCCAAGAACTCAATCAAGCACATTTACTAGATAAGCACATTTAAACCTGAGAATTGCTTGATTTTTATTTTTTATTTTTATATTAAATAACATCAATAAACATAAATCTGAGGGTTAAAAATGTCTCCCCGTTTCAGAACAATTTTCTGTTTAGACGTCTTTTCCATGGTGTAGTTCCGCAGTAATTACCAAATCTCCCATTCAGCATGCTATGCGACAATTCCCAGATTTAGAATGTTGTTGTCCTCAGCAACAAACTATTCTAGATGATAGCTAATTCTGCCAGATGGAACACACACATACTTGTTAAATTGTAAAACAGAATAATCATGAAAAACTGAACAATGTTCTGAAAAACTGAACAAGAGTCAAATTTTAGCAATATCATCAACAATGTTTTCAAAATGTCAAAATAATTTGCCCCAAGAAATTGGCAATGTGCAGTGGGTGATGGTGAAAATTAATTTAAACATCATCCATGACATCATCAGCTTCAAGGTCCGCAAGCACATCATCACCAGCAGTGGAAGGCATAGATGGACCAGCCTATGAAGTGGGTGGAAATTGGGCCATCAAACCAGTTGTGTCAATTCCTCTATCCAGGCAAAGTCGCTCCAGCATACTCATCATATAATTACTTTGAACCATCAATTGTTGCTGACGATGGTCAAGAGTTTGAAGCAACAGAGAATCAGCAGACGGAGGTGCAGAGGAGACTGGGGGTGGTGGTGGAACTCCACCGCCAGATGCTTTCCAAATGGCTTGCCTTCGGGATTCCTTCTGCATATCATTGTAATGATCCTGAGTCAGATCTTTCTTTATTTTCACGTCTTTTGGCTCATCCTCAGGTATTTCCACTCCTGCTTGTATACATAGTTGCTCAATCAGTGAGCAATGAGCCAAACTAAAGTCTGATCTTCCTTGAGTAATAATATAGACTATCCTATCAGACAGAATAGCCCCAATGTGAAGATTATTGCCTCCCAGTAGAGTATATAGCAGAACTGCTCTTTCCACATTGACATCACTCAAGTTAGTGGAAGCTATGATTGTAGAATTAATGAAGGAATGCCAGAAAATTGCCTCCTCATTGAGGTCTAGCCGATCTAGTTTTTCTGGTACATCCGGTTGACCATGTTTTGGCTTCCAGGCAGAGTGAGGTTGAGTGATACCCTCACGGGTTGTTGCAGCTATAGCAGACATCTCCTCCCGATACACCCCCTCAACAGGCTGCATCCTGTTGAATGTGTATGTAAAATAGTAGGACTGTGTAGCATCCCAAGAGGTTTGCAAGAACCTCTCTATCTGAAATGGTGTGAAGGAGACCTCTCTCCCTCGTACCCAGCTCTTTCTTGTCCTGTCTACAGTCTCCCTATCAGCATTTGCGCATAATTCTCTCAAAATGGTACTGCAGCTGGCTCTCGGGAACTGAACCAAATGGTTCCAGCCTCTCCTTTGTATTGTCAGGCTCACTGGACAGTCGTCCGCTAGGAAACTACTGATTCTTCTTTCTTGAATTATTTTCTTCTTCAAGAACCAGTTGTAATACCGGTCCTGTGCTTCTGGAGTCAGGAACCGGTTGCCATCAAAATCGACCAGAGCAGGGGCCCTAGGCCTTTTTGTGCCAGATGTACTACTTCCCCCAGTATTTTCACTTCCAACAGTCTTTTTGGCTGTCTTCTTTCCCTGCACTCTGAAAAGTCCAACACAATATAATACAGTACAGGTCTAATTATTAAGCACGGAAACAACCCAATTCCCAGATTTATCAGTTTGTGCAGCCTAAATATCATATGCCAATAAGTCATCATGGTGTAAATCAAAGTCATGTGAGATCAGAATTAAATTTGCATGAACTAACAACTTAGCAATCTCATGCTATGCAAGGCATGTAAATTCATTGGATTTTAACAAAGTCATGTTCTTGCAGGTAAACCATGCATATCCTCCATAATTTTGTGAAACATGTAATCCATTTATCCATAGATACACATGTTATGACCTTTCATGAATCATGCATTAGGGAATTTAAATCAGATCATTTATCGAACACCTAGCATGCATGACCAAAACCCTAACCATCCTTACACTTAGATATCACCAATCAACCTACCATTATAGAATGACCACATCAACAGCACATTGCAATATAGAAGCAAATAGTCTCAAACTTACCTTGTCACCTGCCATTGTTGTTTTTCTGCAATGGAGAGAATCCCACAACCTTGCAGCCCTTAAATCCCAACTTCTAGAACCAAATGCTACCCACACTGGTTTAGAGAGATGGAAAATGTAAGAAAGGATGAAATATGGTAGTGGTAGGGGTGGGTTTGTGGTAGAGGAAGAAGAAAAGAATGGGGGGGAGGTGGGTGGAGAGGGAAGTGTGTGTGTGGAAGAAGAAAAGAAAATTTGAGGGGGAGAGGGAGTGACGGCGCGGCTAGGTGAGGAGAAATGTGGGGGAAAAAATAGGGTTTGCCCCTTTTTTTTAAAAAACTGCTGCGACTCCCGCGCTCGCAACGTGGGTTTCACGCTGGGAGCGCGGTCACCGCTGCCCGTTTTCAACCTCTGGCACTCCGAGCGCCATTCCCACGCTACGGGCGTGGGTTTCTTTTCTCACGCTCACAGCGCGGGAACCACGCCAGTAGCGTGGATCTCACTGCCTATTTATGCTTTGTGGCGCTGATAGTGCGGTGTCCACGCTATCAGCGCGGGACTCTCTGCCTTTTTCTTATGATCCACGCTGCTAGCGTGGGAACCACACTATCAGCGTGGACTTTAGCAAACTCATCTTCACTTTCTAACTTTTATCAACACCTAAAATTAAAAGCAAGCATCTAAACAAAGAAACTTGAAAAAAATTTCACTGGGTTGCCTCTCAGCAAGCGCTTGTTTAACGTTACAAGCCTGACTGGAACCTTGATTACTCAGGTGAAGTTAAAGGGACAGAAATTGTGTCCCTATTCACAGGTTCTCCATAGTAGAATTTCAAACGATTCCCATTTACCTTAAATGGTCTCTCAGCATCAAGAGGAGAGATCTCAATGGTACCATATGGGAATACATTTGTCACCACAAAAGGACCAGACCAACGAGATTTAAGTTTACCTGTGAACAACCTCAGTCGAGAGTTGTACAATAATACCTGTTGACCCGGTGCAAACTCTTTGGGCTTGATCTTGCTATCATGCCACAGCTTTGTCTTCTCTTTGTAAATCTGTGCACTTTCATATGCAGTCCTTCTGAATTCATCAAGCTCATTCAGCTGAAGTATTCTTTTCTTTTGAGCTCTTGATGGTTCAAAATTTAAAAACCATGTAGCCCACAAGGCTTTGTGTTCTAACTCCACTGGCAAATGACAAGGTTTTCCATACACCAATTGATAAGGTGACTTGCTAATAGGAGTTTTGAACGCAGTTCTGTACGCCCAGAGTGCATCATCAAGCTTCTTAGCCCAATCCTTCCTAGAGATTTCCACTGTCATTTCTAGGATTCTTTTTATCTCCCTGTTGGAGATTTCAACTTGCCCACTAGTCTGAGGATGATATGGTGTGACTATTCTGTGTCTCACCCTATATTTAACTAACAAGCTTTCAAAATGTTTACTACAAAAGTGGGTACCTCCATCACTGATAATAGCCCGAGGTACTCCAGACCTTGTAAAAATATTTTTTCTCAGAAAAGTGACAACCACTTTAGCATCGTTGGTGGGAAGAGCAACAGCTTCCACCCACTTGGAGACATAATCCACAGCAACAAGGATATACTGGTTGGAATAAGATGAGGGAAATGGCCCCATGAAGTCAATGCCCCATACATCAAACAGCTCTACCTCTAATATATTATTCAGAGGCATCTCATCCTTGCGTGAAATATTACCTGTTCTCTGACATTTATCACATTTTTCCACACAATCCTTCGCATCTTGAAGAGTGTCGGCCAATAGTAACCGCCTTGTAAGACTTTCTGAGCGGTTCGATTACCTCCAAAGTGGCCTCCATAGTTGGAAGAATGGCAATGCCACAAGATCTGACTCATCTCAAACTCAGGGACACATCTGCGAATGATCCCATCAGCACATTGAAAATAGAGATGCGGATCCTCCCAGAAATATCGCTTTACATATCGCAAAAATTTCTTTTGCTGTTGCCTCGTAAGGTTAGGAGGCAAATCCCTCACAACTTTGTAATTGGCGAAGTCTGTGAACCATGGAGGAACAAAGACTGCCATTACGTTTTCATCAGGAAAATAGTCATTGATTTCTTTTTCCGGACTATCTTGTAACTCCTTTGCCTGAATTCGGGAGAGATGATCAGCCACTTTGTTCTCTACTCCAATCTTGTCTCGGATCTCCAAATCAAACTCTTGAAAGAGTAGCATCCACCTCAGCAGTCATGGTTTAGCATCCTGCTTAGTCATCAAAAACTTAATAGCAGAATGGTCAGTGAAAACAATGATTTTAGATCCTAACAAGTAAGGTGTAAATTTGTCCAGTGCATAAATCACTGCTAACATTTCTTTCTCAGTTGTTGCATAATTAACCTAAGCATCATTCAAAACTTTGCTAGCATAGTAAATGACATTTAACAATTTTTCCTTACGCTGACCAAGGACTGCACCAATTGCATAAGCACTGGCGTCACACATGAGTTCAAACAGAAGGTTCCAATCAGGAGCTGTAAGCAC